>APFE030294302.1:52066-65995 GCA_000404065.3 Pinus taeda | reverse complement strand
ATTTATTATTAAGGGACATTACATACTCCCCCACTTTAAGGAACTTCATCCCGAAGTTAAGTTTATTATTATTTATTATTAAGGGACATTACATTTATTTTGTTATTTATTACTTCATGTAACAGTCCCGACACTCTCTATTGAACTATTATAACCAACAGGCATCGAAAGTTTCACAACACCTGGGATATCCCAAGGAATCTCTGTCCTTTTTCCCACTTTCAGAATCAGGCATAAGCCTCCTCGATCTGTATCCTAGTCCAAGATTGGCCCCAAGGCTCGTGCCTGACTCAGACCTCATCTGCCCCCAAGGCCCCAAGGCAGACATCCGGTACAACGCTCAATGTCACTGGGCATCTTGCAAGGTTGGCCCACTCCCTCCACAACTCACTAAGGTGCACAACCCCAGGAATCGAAGTCCTTACACCCCTACTAGACTTCGGCATCCCAATACAATACTAGGCACCTGGCCTAGAACATCAGGCACTTGGCCTCCTCAAGATGGTCCCATAGCCCTTCAAGAGCTATCCATCAAGAGCTATCCATCAAGAGCTACACAAGACAAAGGAACCACTGGCATATGTAGTGCTGATTGAGTTTCTCCCCAACCCATATGGTGTTACTTATTCTTCTTCGTGCGTATGGGCTCACACAAGATCACCAAATAAACCGGCCCTCTTGGCCCATTTGTGGAGTCCTGTTAATCATCACACCTCAACATGCAACCAATGCGTTAGCTATACCATCATAGTATCATAGAAAATAAACCACATGCCCAGTGTTTCATGTCATCATACATTCATCATTGTTAATCACAACATGAATAATAACGAACTGCATGCTCATGCATGTCATAAATTTGTACGCAACTATCACATACTTCACCTCATGAATTACCATCATAAGTTATAACATCAACATATTTGCATCAAAGACATATCATGACTTCACATAATAAATGAACCACATGTTAATAAACCTCATATTATAGCATCGTAATTCCTATGCCACGTTATGCGTATCATATCCATCATGAGTATTCAACATTATATGCCTATCATCAAGTAGTAAATGAATATGTCAATATACCTTGACATAACATCATAATGCCTATGCATATCATCATCATCATAAGGATACATCATCACTATTGTAACAATTATATGAATATGAACCATATGTGCATGGTCACCCTCATACATCATATCATGAAACATCATCAATATGAGAAACATATCAATACTTATCAAATATATAATAATACTCTATAAGCATTCTTATCATGATTCATCAAAAAAATCAATTTCATTTATTTTACAAACATTCAACTATGAAATAAGATTATTCCACATCCATCTAGGTTCTATGTTATTTCATTAGTGTTATTAGTGTTATGTTTTCATCAAAATACCAATTACTTTTTCAATAATCATTTCCACTTCTTTCAACTAGGAAGTTGACCATTTACACCATAGGTATAATCATCTAAGTACACCGTTAAATTTCACATGAGCCTCATCATCTTGAGTCTTAATCTCTCGTCATATATTCTTCCTTCCCCAAGGAAATTCCGGTGAAATTCATTGTTAAGATATTACTAGTTATATAATCATTTTTTTAAAATTATCTCTCTCACAATTAAAATCCCTTGGTTTTACATCCATTTACCCTTTGGCTTACCAATTCTAATACTGCTATAGGCAATTGCATACAAACACTAGTTCGTCATGATTTAATTTTATATCATGCTTAATTTACTTGCATGAGGTGTTTTTGATCCATGTTGACTTATACATACATCACTTAACAATTATCATTTTCATCCACACAAAATATTTTATTATCTCGTCAAGTTCCTATCTCAGTAAATTCACCCTTCTTTAAGTTGGACAAGAGATTCTTTCTCATTAAATAGTATCTTTATTTTAGATTTTGAAACAGTTGGAAACACTACTACCATCATCGTCACTGGTCATTATGAAAATTCTCAACTTCATATCTTCACACCTTTAAACTATGTAGATCATCACTATGACCATTACCAATCATGTTTCTCGGTCCACTCATCAATACCCTTAAAAGAAATTTATTCCTGATAGAACATCCCTTCATTTCCTCCTACCAGATATTCATAGATATATTTTTATTTTTCTTCTAGTCTTAATTTCCTAATATTCCATGGTTATTAGCTTCAAAAATGGAAACTTCTTCATTTCATTCTATTTTATTAAATTGACGTTAATTTCTCACCTCCAGTCATTGTGGTTTCTTTTCCTCCTCTCTTAAAAGCATAGCATTGATATAGTTTGGAAATGTTGTTACCATTCCCCAACTTGGGTAATACCCTATAAATAAATTCATTAAGATGGCTACCAAATGTAATCCACTTATCATTTCCTGTTTTAAGACATCAACATAATAAAATTGCCTGATCATACATCTTGTTGTCCATAATTCATGCATATAGTTAGTCACCTATGGAAAACTTTACAATGTGGCTCTCCCTTTTGAGGGAAAAACTATTATAGATGTTGTTATGCACACAGATTATCTCCTCCAATTGATCAATTTTATTACGGATTTACTTCTTTAATCTATGTCATCATACCTTCAAGGTTCCTTCAAACTGACCTCCATTATTACCATGATTATTCAACTTCATTAGTTGATTTCTAATAGTTCTTCTTTATGTGCATCATCCTTAGATAGACCTTACAATGATACCTTTAGAGTACCAAGTTATGATTATACCAAACTCTTTCATTATGTTCTAAAATAGGTTGCCTCTTCTTATTGATTTCTTACCCTTGTTGTGACACTTCCTCTCAAGCACCTTAAGTATCTATCTAGCACCTTTTTTTTTTTTTTTCCATTTCTCCTTAGACAACTTTATTCAATATATTCAGTTAACCTTGAATCATGAAACCTCATGTAACATTATACTTAACATCATAACAGTTAATTAAAATAAATTGAAATCATAGTGTACGATTTAGTTGTATCATAAAGTTTAAACAATAAAACATGCTTTAGAAGCTCCATAAAAGTATCTGTCTTAGCTAAGTAAGAAATAAATTTACTCACTAAAATCCTTCAATGTAAATTTTGAAGCGTATGATCTACCAGGCATAAGGTAGAGTAAAATAGACAGGGATATTAAAGATATTAAAGAAAACCTAACAGTTTCCATAATAAACCCATACTATAATGACAAATCTCGCGCAGCTCCAAGCATCCCTTATTAAACTCTAGTTTCTGTCCACCTTATAATTAACTCCAATTTGAGCCATTGTACATTGAGTGGATAATAATCAGATAAGATTTTATTGAGCCACCACAACATGCTAGAATTGAACCCTTTGACTTAATAATTCGAAATAAAATGACTATATGTGATGAATAAAAAAAAATATAGAACTTAGAATGCTAATTACAGGAACATTCAGTGACAATAATGTGAGCAACCGAACCTATGATTTTTAGGTTGGATAAATTTGATACACAATCATCATTTCAAACTTTAGAAATCATACTATTGCTGGATTGTATACTTTCAGTGGTGTGTGTGATTCTAAATTTAATGCAAGGTGTATATTAGTTGTTCTCGAATAATCTTTTATGTATGCTTAGTAGTGTGCATCACAATTTGGAAGAGAAACACCTACAATACACTGTCTACCAACTGTTTTGATATAATACCACAGTGACCCAAACAAGTAAACTCAGATTTCTTTGTGGAAATTTCTAAGATATTTTAAGTGGGTATCTTATGATTATCACTGATATAAATGAGTATTTTTGGGGATGAACCATTTCTAGGCACAATATATGTTTCATGCTTGTGATTTAAATACTCTACGTTGTTCCTAAGGTCATTATATAAATGTGTTCAAGTAAATGACAAGAAAAATATACCTACAACAATGCATCTATAAGCTGTTTGACAAAACATCTCACTGAAAAACTCAAAAAAACTCAGAAATTACAGTGCGTTTATTGAGCCATTTCCAAGAGGGAATAAGACGAAGATAGACTCGAGCCGAGCATTCATGGATGTGGATATGATTATTTGGATTTCTCATTTTTGATTATTTGTATTTATATATTTTAATTTCAACGCCGAAATATGTGGAATTTAAGAAAATACAATAATAACCAATGTCACTTTCATTGTAAATCATTATAAAAAAAATAAATGGATATTTTCAAAATGATCTTTTGAATTCAGTTATACTTCAAACTTTTTAATAAAAACCTTTATACTACACATATACATATAAACATATAAGGATAATTCTTAGTATTTCTCCATTTTCATTTCATAATGCTAAATGCAAATTTCATTTTCCAATTTATTTATTTCTCTTAAATTGTATTAAGTTTCATAATCGTTAGCTATTATAATTGAGATGAGATTACAGACTTTCATTATATTGTATAAAGGTAGATTTCCTAAGCTTGAAAAAAAATGCGCTAAGAGACTAATTATCAACTTTGGCTAGGGAACATTCATGTCTTTTGCAATTTTTCTAGGGGCATTCTGTCAGCTGTGGAATGATGGTTTTGAATGGTAGCCTATGGTTGAGAAAATCACAGAATTGTTTGTTGCTCAGAACCTCATTGAACATGGCCCTGGTTCGCCTAATAAAGAGGGAAATTCCAACCTTAAAAGTGCAGAATAGGCAGCCCTATAAAAAAGGTTTTGCAATCCTGATGAGGAAAATATTTTTTGAGATTTTGAAGAATAGGCCAACTATGATCATGTTTCATGTGGTTTTATAGCCTTTTTTTCGTTCCAATTATATTATACTTTAACATTATTTTTGTACATAGTACTTCATTTATTCAATATGTTTCAACATCTAAATCTATGGTGGAACCTTGGCCACTTTAGACACATTTATGTTAAAGGATCATTTATCTAAGTTGACATTACATGATATCTATCCATTTATAATTTAATACCTATTATAACCCAATTCAATCCAAAGATCAAAGCTGCGGCTATGAGTACTACACTATATATCCGCACCAATGAGTAAACATGCTCGAAGAGGCATGGTTTGTATGTGAACAGTTGTTAACACCCACCGCCAGCCAAAATTTAAGAAAATAGAAAAAATGTCGAAATTCAGAACAAAAATGGTCCCACATAGATGTTGTGTATTTCTAACCATGAGACTAATTTTTGGCACGCACACAGATATATCAGAAATAAATAAAAATAATTTGCTATTGTAATTTCTTCGGAGATTTCTATGTCAAGAAATCCAAAGTGAACCATAGTTTTTGAACCTCTGAAACACGATCTTTAAAAAAATACACAATTTCTAACTGAATTCTATTTATATTCTATTTGACTGTAATCTATATTCTATACGAAAGGCCTTATAAACCAGGTACATTCCAGATTAAAAGACCACCTCTCTATAAATATTAACAATGTATAGATAATTTTACAAAATTGCAAATACATATTTCCAATTATAAGAGAAAGAGAAAATTATTTTCCCAACACCAAGAGAAAAATGGACTCTTAAGATTTTTTGCAACAGGGAATTGAAAAATTCAGGCTTCCCATGCAAAAATGTTGTCAATTTTATTTTTCGTTATAAAGAAAAACCAGAAACATTGGCCATGAAATACACCACGAATTATTTTCCTAGAGTACAAAAGCAAGACATTATAGAGTAAAAATATCCGCAGTTCTGTCCCGAGACATTATAGAATAAAAATATATGAGGTTCTGTCTGGATGAGAATACATAGCTAATAGACACAGAGTGTGTGTAAACCAAAACATGGGCCACAATGAATCAGTCACGTATCTGCAAGCCTATGCGGACCAAGTTGGATATTTAAACCCTGAACTATAATTTCTATGATTATATAATTTCATCAAAGCGTCCTATGACACAGATATGACACATGTCCTTTTACAAAGCTTCCCATCTAATGATTATTGCAGCCTTAACTGAAATTATTTATTTTTTAAAAAATTGTTAAGATATTTATTCTCATAAAGCTGAGCTTACTTAGGTTTACTGATTTACTGATTTTTTTTTTTTTTTTTTACTGTAATCATTTAGATCGAAGTTTTCTACATTAAAATGTCTATAGCCCCTAAGAGTTGAACCTAAGTTCTGATACCATATGTAACAACCCTGAAATAAACATGTAATTCATTAGATTAATCAAGTAATTCATAGTGAACACACATTTTATCAACTAATGAACATCAATTCAGAACTATGGGTAGAGACAACTTACCTGTGATTTCCGGGTTGAATGCTAGTTGAAGTCTGCTAATTGGAACAAAGTCTTGGGGATGAATCTCCACCCACCCATAGGCTCAGTTGCATAAAATCTTGCTACCACTGGCCACCCCCGAGCCCTTAATCAATGTACTACTGCCAGGGTATCCTTTGTCTCACAACACTATTGTCCCAAGAGAACTATTCTCCCAAGAGAATGGATGGTGGAATCATGGAATGATGGAATGCCTCTCATCTTCCTCCCCGTCGATTAAATAGAGCAAACATTGGAAGGGGAACCACATGCACACACTCGATGTGTCAACATGAAACTTTAATGCTTTCTCGTTTTATTCTTTTGTTTTTACTTTTTGATAGCTTCACTGATTTTTACTGCTTTCTTGTTTCATTTCTTATTTATATTTATTTAGAGCATGTAATTAAATCATTTTATTATTATTCATTATTTATTTACTATTACTATTTTTTTTATTTATTGTTTATTACTTATTTAATATTATATTATATTATATTATATTATTTATTATTTATTATTAATGGACATTACACTCATTGCAGTATTTGATCCATGATCAGTAATGCGAAATTATCCTTCTGACAAGATTTTTTGAGATTTATAAAATCTATACAGATGCAGATGTTACCATTCTTTTTTTTAAAAGGTACTAAATTTTAAACTCATTTTGAATTCCTAATAAGAAAGATAATCTTGGATTTAAGGAATTTATTCAGCTCAGACTTGATTTGAATTTCTAGATTGGGGTGGATTTTCCTTCATTTTTGTTGTATTGGTTTGTCATTGGATATCATGGTAATACTGTGTTGTATGATGGAGTGACGATATGTTTTAAGATCATCGTAGCTCCAAGGAAAGATACACTTATACTTTTTTAACAAATGAATAAAGGTTGATCTCTCATCAGGTGAGAGACCAAGTCCTAGATTGATGTTTTGAGGTTTGATATCAGTTCCAAGGTTTACTAGTTTATACCATAAGGTTGACCTTTCTAGTTTAGAATTAGTAATCTTCTTAAAATTTTCTTTTAGATCATAAATATATTTACGTTTTACCATATATTTAGGTATGGAATTCTCATTGGTCTTCTATTTCAACTGATTCTCATGCTCACTTTCATCAATTATCTGATCATCATATGATCCTTCAAATATTAAAAAGCTTATGATATCTTTGTCATCATTAAACACTCGCCAATTGGTGACATTATCGGGAATGGATGGTCAAAAAAATAATTCTATGGAAAACCTATCTGGACTCTAGTCCTCTTATGGTATAACCTTGGATGCTATGTTAGTGAGCAGGTGAGCACTTGCATTTTGAAGTCTAGGGATATGAGAGATGTTTAATGCTGAAAAATGTGAAGTAAGATCCTGGACAAATGATTAGTAATGTTTTAAATGTCCAGAAAGAGAATGAATGGTGTTTCTTAATTATTTGATAACTATTTAAGAATCTCCAAAAACTTGAAGATATTTGATATCAAGGCCTATTCATTTATATAAACCATGGATTAGTGCCTCATATTCAACGTTACTATTTGTGCATTGAAATTATAACCTACATGCTACCAATTTTTTTCTCCTTTTGGACTAATTAATACACAACCAACTCCTACACCATCATTGTATTTAGATCCATCAAAATATAATGTCCAAAACAAAGTTTTAACTAATGGTTTATCTACAAGATTTATACATCTAGAAGAATTTTTTTGACAAAATTTCTCAATTTGGGAAGTAACAAAGTTATCCAAAAAATGTGACTTCTATGCATTGAAATTTCCTAAAAAATGACTCAGCAGAGTAATCTCCAATGATGTTATTGTTAAAAGATACTGACTCATTTTCATCTTCGAAATCAGTTACTGTGTGCTTTAGATGTTTTTCTCGGTCAATTTTGATTTGATTTGGATATCCGTTGTAAAGGAGCCACATGTGAGACCAATGTGTTGCAAAATAACCGTGAAGTTTCTCAGACCAGTCTCTACTAAGAATTAAACCATAAAACTTAGGAATATCAGTAACTAGTATGTCAATTACTTGACAAACTTTCGGATGAGAAGAGAGTCTAATGCCGACTAAATTCATTTCCCCTAAGACTTTGGATTTTGTTATATCAAGTTGGACAATATGGATTGCATACTTTTGGAATGAAACATTTAATTTCATACAGACTAACCTTGGAATTATTTTTGAAGAGGCCCCTGAGTATATTATGCAGTGGTGCATATTTTAATCGAAGATTTCATAAGTCCAGAGCAAAGGGGGAGTATGTGAGTTAGATATTCCATCAATTAAGATAGCATCGGTGGGATCAAAATTATTCAATGAATCATTAGGAGGCTTACCCATTCCTTTTGAAGCTTGGGATAACATAGCAGAAGGAAGAGGAGAAGCAGGAACTACATTCAATTCTTTCTGCAATATCTGCTACTAATGTTTAATCTTATTAAGCACATGAAGAGAGATATTTTCTCTAGCTTTCTTCATGTCCTCCACTATGTTATATTCCATCGTATCACCAAATATCAAGGTTTTAGATGAATATGGAGGATTAGATGAGGACAAAGTTGGTTGATGATATTTAGGAGAAGACTTTTTAGTGGCCACTTTATCCTTTGTAGCAGAGGTTGAGGGATTTTTCTTTTTGGTTGATTGTGTTGAATCAAAAGGGCCTTTACTCCTAGTGCTAACAGGTAAAGTTTCTTTCTCATCTTCGTCATTAGAAGAAGGAAGGATAAAGTCCCACATTCCATGTACTTCAACCAATTCTTCATCTTGAATCTCATCATCAGGTAATGCAGTTTCTTAACCATCTTCATCTAAATCAGATTCAACATTGGATATTGTGTTCAGAGGTATAGGATTAGATGTATGATTCCTTTTGGAGGACCTAAAAGGTTTATTAGAAGATGATTCAACTACCTATTTCTTAATCTCTACCATCTCATTTGACATGGTTTTAAGGACTTTTTGTAGGCCTTCAAGATCAAAAGGATCCTTGGGGGATTTCTTCTTTGATTCATCTGTAAAAGTAACCTTTTGCATTTTCCTATCTTCTTGGGTTGTCTTCTTTTCCAATGCAACTATTCTCTTTTCTACAAACATGGCTTCTTTCATGTTTTCTACTAAAGTATCCTTATTGGATATAGCCACAAAAAATCATTATATTGGAAGGAAGAGAAGAAATACCACTATATCTAGACATAAAAACTAGGGTTTGAGGTGGGTGGGATTTTGTTTAGAATTTATTGAATATGGAATTGAAATCTTTGATATTTTCACATGACTTAGCTTTTAAATTAGAAATATCATAAATAAGGGATGCAATTGTGTGGTCATCACCAAATTTAGCTAATAATTTCTCTTCAAACATGTCCCAATTAGTAATAGACCCTGGTGGTAATGAGAAATACCATGAACCTACTGATCCTTAGAGATGTTCTTCAACAAGTAATCCATCATCAAGGTTAAATTTTGGTATCCATATTTCTGGATGATTAGGTATATCATGGATAGGTTCTACCATATGCACAGCTCAAGGATTGGCCAATGGTTTGACTGGTGGTGGTGGTGGTTGTTGTTGTTGTCTTCCTACCATTATTGTATTTTGGGTGGAAGTGGATAGTGAAGGTGATTGTGTGGAATAAGAGGTAGGTTGGGTATTTGGGCTGGATGAACTAGGACCAATACCTTGAGAAGAAGAGGTATTAACATGAATTAATAGTGGGAATGAAGGTGTTTGTGGAGGAGAATTTGGCAAAACCTCACTAGTGGATGTGGGTGACTCATATTTCTTAGTCTTCTTTTGGAAAGAAGGAAGTGGAAAGTCAAATGGAGGAACCACAAGATTTTCACTTCGAGAACGAGTTAGAATCTGAGTAGATTGCAAAATAGAAGTGATACTTCCTTCAGAAGCTTCAAATGGCACAAGATTTTTTGAGGAAATAGAGATTTCTCCCAATCTCTTTATTAAATTATATACCTCAAGTGATTCAGGATTATATTTGAAAAGGTGCTTCAGGAAATATACTATGAGATTTCAGAGGTGAATTTTCAACTTCTGATATGGAAATAGGAGCTTTAGATGAGGATCTAGAAGTTGGAGGTGATCTTGATGGGGAGTGACTCTTGGAATGGATTGTTAATTTAGATTGATTTCACTTTTCCATTCATAGTCAATGGCCCTCCTTATAGCACCAAAATGTTGATGCCTCAAAAAAATCTTGCAACAACATGGGGGAAAACCACCTGGTCAAGGACTTGAATATCATCCCTTATCCATTTGGAATAGTGGCTATGACTGGATATAATGGGACCAATTTCCCACTAAAATGTGATAGGATGGATAAAGAGTTGATGACCAAAAAATAAGTGATATATGGGGTGGTTTTAAAATGGAATATATGTGTATTAATTTATCTATTTACCCGAGGTTTTACTTATATTTATACGATCTAGAATAATGATCCATAGTGTATGGTAATGAAGATTGATCAAACACTTGTAGAAATGAAATCTTTTTGATATAATTACTTTGATTAAATAGTTTATCAAAATAATTGATAAAACACATATCACATCAAATATCGCTAAAAGATTGATCATATATGTATTAAAGGATGAAAATTCAAGCATGTTCAGAAATGAATAAATGCATAACTGCGTTAACAGAGATACATATATCAAACAATACAAAAAGAAAGGGCTATAAACTCATAAACAAATAAATATACATTGATAAAAGTACCTGATGCATATGCCTCTACTCATGAATTAAATAGCTCCAGTCTAGTATTTTTCATTAAGATGGTTTCAAAAGTACAAAAGTGCAAGCTTCCAAAGCCTTCTTCACAAAACTTCAGGACTCTGATCGAGCCACTGTAATAAGATAAAATTTTAAAAGTACAAAAGTGCAAGATTTCAAAGAATTTCTTTCTAAAATTGGGGACCCTTTAATCATAGACATGAAAGGGTTTATATAATAAAAATAAAGTACAAAAATAGACATTACATGAAAGTTCTGAGGAGGTTTAAGCAACTCTCCTTAAATTAAGTGAAAAAAATACAGAAATAGAAATTGTTTCCGAGCTCAAGAATGTAATAATGTCTACTCTTTCATTCATTCTCTGAGCTCATAAATAGCCATCATTGTCTTGACTTTAGGAAGTTGACCCGTCCTCATGTGCAGTTGTCCTTTATACAATGCATCTGAAAGAATGGGAAGCATATGTCTGGATGAGTCAGTGAAGAAGCATAGCATTATCCACTAACTGTGTGGCTTCACCAGATATTTCAAATATACTTCCCAGTCTAGTTTGGTCAGCTATTTAATTGCCTCTTCCCTCACTTTTGAGGTTTCTTGCCATTGTGTTTCCAAGACTAATATCAGGAAGACTCTGAGGCGGGCATTCATGTATCAAGTTAGCATTGTGCAAATTATCATTGATGGTTTCAATAGTAGTATTTTTAGCATCAATCACTCTGGAAATTGCCTTTCTACACGTTTAAGTAGAATATCCCAATCAGTAAAGAGGATTTCCTTATGTGATTCCTTTATCGTGGGAAGATTTGCTACTCTGCCCTCTGGAGTATCCTGCCATGTTATGTATCTCAAGATATTATCATCAATTTCATTAAAATTCACTCTCATGTCAAATGCTTGATTCATTCGTGAATCACTTGTACTTCACATTGGATTGATGATACACAACTTTTGACAGATTGTTTCTTGTTTCCTTGATAACAAAGAGTTGATCTTTAATGCTTCTTTTATAAAATCCTAAACCCTAGGATTATCCTTCAACTCATCGAGTGAAAATTGTAGTTTTTTAATTTGGATATCCTTAGCACTTGTTTTTTCTTGATACTAGAGTTTCAATTGGTTAAATATTTGTTGTAAATGGGACATTTGACCTTTCATTTGAGGATCAACATTCCGTCTCTCTTCTACCAACTACTGCTCTAGCTGTTGGATTATCTCTTTGTTACACAACATAGTGTCTCTGTCCCTGTACTCCTTGTCCATGATCCTAGAGGACCTCTATAGTGAACCCAACATGCTTTCCCATCATGAAGAAACTCCCAGTATGTCCCCCTTCATGAGCAAAATAATTATACTTCGCACCATTTCCTAGGAATATTGCTTTTATCTCAGTTTAGAATACCGACGCTACATACCTGTTTCCTCCTCGCATCGATTTGCAGATATTAAAACTAGCCCTAACGCCATATGGCGAGACTGAGCCTTTTTCAGTCGTGTTGATCCTCTTTTCACAAGTTTTTTAAATATGGTGTTAAAGCTTCTAGCTCTAGAAGCTTCGTAACAAAAGTTTGGTCGATGGTTGGGCCGGATGGAGTCGAGGAAGTCAGTTTGGTCTCCTTTCCCCTATTAGGATGGAACAAACTCAAGAGATAAGACCTTATCCCATGATTAGAGGAAGCATATCCCATCCATCCAAGCTATATACACCACTATTTTCCAAAGCTAAACTAGTTTTGAATGATCGGTAAATCATCTATAGCTTGTATCTTTCTAGTGTATGTTTGAGGGAGAATAATGTGTTTTGGTTTGGTTTGATACTAGAGGGAAGAGGCCTTAAAACTTCCGTTGTTGGGGCTATTCATGAAGTGCTAGCAGAAGTGTGGGAACCCAAATACATTGGAGGAGACCAACAACGTCAAGGCACCAGTTGTAATCTCTTTCTGATTTATATGAATACAACTATTGATTGATTTCCTACATGAAGTATCATATTACATCTTTATGGCTTAATGTTCCTTGACCTATGAAGTAGGTTGAATACAATATTATGCTATCATGTTTGCTTTTGTTGTTATTTTCTTGTTTTAGGTATTCGAAGGAAGGAAATGTAAGATAGCTCGAGTGAGGAAGAGGGATCATCACCAAGCGGAATAGAGTTCTAAGAGATAGTCCCTCTTAATTGATTCTAGCTTAAGGATATTTTCCATAGATTATTTCTTTGCGGCTAGACCCGCTCTCTTGGGCTAGTGGAATTGTTTATGTCCGCACTGAGAATTTACCTAAACCACACTCTTCTTTCTCTCTTACCAATTGTCTAACTTCGGGTGCCTTGCCAATGGTAGCAGATGCATAAGCACCTATAAACTATGACAATTTTTTCTAATTTCCAAGTTTAGAGATTTAACATAATCTCATGAAATGGATCGAAATATGTCTCCATAATCTATCCCTTTTTTTAAGGAAGCAAGTCCCAAGAGGACTTGAGATTCTATCTATGATTTATCTTTTTTTCTTTTATTTTTTTCTTTTTGGTTCAGATAAATCATATTGGTCAATCGAACGGAATCAATTTATAAATTCTTATCGATAATGATATAAATTCCCACTATTATAGATAGGAGAAATTCGATCCTGTTTATGAGTTTAACGAATAAATGTGCAAAAGCTCTATTGGCATGCTGCCAATCTAGTGATCTTCCTTTTGTGTATAGCAAATTGCCATTCCCTCTAGTAGCATCCATTAATTCGTGAATCAATTTGAAATTCATATTTTGACCCGGATGTTTTTGAGATGCCCCTAATAACAATTGAATGGCAAGTACTTTTCCTTGGGTTGATCTTATCTCAATGAGAACTCGATAAGTCGATCCAC
>APFE030294302.1:29718-50945 GCA_000404065.3 Pinus taeda | reverse complement strand
TAATACACAACCAACTCCTACACCATCATTGTATTTAGATCCATCAAAATATAATGTCCAAAACAAAGTTTTAACTAATGGTTTATCTACAAGATTTATACATCTAGAAGAATTTTTTTGACAAAATTTCTCAATTTGGGAAGTAACAAAGTTATCCAAAAAATGTGACTTCTATGCATTGAAATTTCCTAAAAAATGACTCAGCAGAGTAATCTCCAATGATGTTATTGTTAAAAGATACTGACTCATTTTCATCTTCGAAATCAGTTACTGTGTGCTTTAGATGTTTTTCTCGGTCAATTTTGATTTGATTTGGATATCCGTTGTAAAGGAGCCACATGTGAGACCAATGTGTTGCAAAATAACCGTGAAGTTTCTCAGACCAGTCTCTACTAAGAATTAAACCATAAAACTTAGGAATATCAGTAACTAGTATGTCAATTACTTGACAAACTTTCGGATGAGAAGAGAGTCTAATGCCGACTAAATTCATTTCCCCTAAGACTTTGGATTTTGTTATATCAAGTTGGACAATATGGATTGCATACTTTTGGAATGAAACATTTAATTTCATACAGACTAACCTTGGAATTATTTTTGAAGAGGCCCCTGAGTATATTATGCAGTGGTGCATATTTTAATCGAAGATTTCATAAGTCCAGAGCAAAGGGGGAGTATGTGAGTTAGATATTCCATCAATTAAGATAGCATCGGTGGGATCAAAATTATTCAATGAATCATTAGGAGGCTTACCCATTCCTTTTGAAGCTTGGGATAACATAGCAGAAGGAAGAGGAGAAGCAGGAACTACATTCAATTCTTTCTGCAATATCTGCTACTAATGTTTAATCTTATTAAGCACATGAA
Organism: Pinus taeda; assembly: GCA_000404065.3. Classification (NCBI taxonomy): domain Eukaryota; kingdom Viridiplantae; phylum Streptophyta; class Pinopsida; order Pinales; family Pinaceae; genus Pinus; species Pinus taeda. Next base: position 50,078 of record APFE030294302.1, on the reverse strand, counting down.
GAGAGATATTTTCTCTAGCTTTCTTCATGTCCTCCACTATGTTATATTCCATCGTATCACCAAATATCAAGGTTTTAGATGAATATGGAGGATTAGATGAGGACAAAGTTGGTTGATGATATTTAGGAGAAGACTTTTTAGTGGCCACTTTATCCTTTGTAGCAGAGGTTGAGGGATTTTTCTTTTTGGTTGATTGTGTTGAATCAAAAGGGCCTTTACTCCTAGTGCTAACAGGTAAAGTTTCTTTCTCATCTTCGTCATTAGAAGAAGGAAGGATAAAGTCCCACATTCCATGTACTTCAACCAATTCTTCATCTTGAATCTCATCATCAGGTAATGCAGTTTCTTAACCATCTTCATCTAAATCAGATTCAACATTGGATATTGTGTTCAGAGGTATAGGATTAGATGTATGATTCCTTTTGGAGGACCTAAAAGGTTTATTAGAAGATGATTCAACTACCTATTTCTTAATCTCTACCATCTCATTTGACATGGTTTTAAGGACTTTTTGTAGGCCTTCAAGATCAAAAGGATCCTTGGGGGATTTCTTCTTTGATTCATCTGTAAAAGTAACCTTTTGCATTTTCCTATCTTCTTGGGTTGTCTTCTTTTCCAATGCAACTATTCTCTTTTCTACAAACATGGCTTCTTTCATGTTTTCTACTAAAGTATCCTTATTGGATATAGCCACAAAAAATCATTATATTGGAAGGAAGAGAAGAAATACCACTATATCTAGACATAAAAACTAGGGTTTGAGGTGGGTGGGATTTTGTTTAGAATTTATTGAATATGGAATTGAAATCTTTGATATTTTCACATGACTTAGCTTTTAAATTAGAAATATCATAAATAAGGGATGCAATTGTGTGGTCATCACCAAATTTAGCTAATAATTTCTCTTCAAACATGTCCCAATTAGTAATAGACCCTGGTGGTAATGAGAAATACCATGAACCTACTGATCCTTAGAGATGTTCTTCAACAAGTAATCCATCATCAAGGTTAAATTTTGGTATCCATATTTCTGGATGATTAGGTATATCATGGATAGGTTCTACCATATGCACAGCTCAAGGATTGGCCAATGGTTTGACTGGTGGTGGTGGTGGTTGTTGTTGTTGTCTTCCTACCATTATTGTATTTTGGGTGGAAGTGGATAGTGAAGGTGATTGTGTGGAATAAGAGGTAGGTTGGGTATTTGGGCTGGATGAACTAGGACCAATACCTTGAGAAGAAGAGGTATTAACATGAATTAATAGTGGGAATGAAGGTGTTTGTGGAGGAGAATTTGGCAAAACCTCACTAGTGGATGTGGGTGACTCATATTTCTTAGTCTTCTTTTGGAAAGAAGGAAGTGGAAAGTCAAATGGAGGAACCACAAGATTTTCACTTCGAGAACGAGTTAGAATCTGAGTAGATTGCAAAATAGAAGTGATACTTCCTTCAGAAGCTTCAAATGGCACAAGATTTTTTGAGGAAATAGAGATTTCTCCCAATCTCTTTATTAAATTATATACCTCAAGTGATTCAGGATTATATTTGAAAAGGTGCTTCAGGAAATATACTATGAGATTTCAGAGGTGAATTTTCAACTTCTGATATGGAAATAGGAGCTTTAGATGAGGATCTAGAAGTTGGAGGTGATCTTGATGGGGAGTGACTCTTGGAATGGATTGTTAATTTAGATTGATTTCACTTTTCCATTCATAGTCAATGGCCCTCCTTATAGCACCAAAATGTTGATGCCTCAAAAAAATCTTGCAACAACATGGGGGAAAACCACCTGGTCAAGGACTTGAATATCATCCCTTATCCATTTGGAATAGTGGCTATGACTGGATATAATGGGACCAATTTCCCACTAAAATGTGATAGGATGGATAAAGAGTTGATGACCAAAAAATAAGTGATATATGGGGTGGTTTTAAAATGGAATATATGTGTATTAATTTATCTATTTACCCGAGGTTTTACTTATATTTATACGATCTAGAATAATGATCCATAGTGTATGGTAATGAAGATTGATCAAACACTTGTAGAAATGAAATCTTTTTGATATAATTACTTTGATTAAATAGTTTATCAAAATAATTGATAAAACACATATCACATCAAATATCGCTAAAAGATTGATCATATATGTATTAAAGGATGAAAATTCAAGCATGTTCAGAAATGAATAAATGCATAACTGCGTTAACAGAGATACATATATCAAACAATACAAAAAGAAAGGGCTATAAACTCATAAACAAATAAATATACATTGATAAAAGTACCTGATGCATATGCCTCTACTCATGAATTAAATAGCTCCAGTCTAGTATTTTTCATTAAGATGGTTTCAAAAGTACAAAAGTGCAAGCTTCCAAAGCCTTCTTCACAAAACTTCAGGACTCTGATCGAGCCACTGTAATAAGATAAAATTTTAAAAGTACAAAAGTGCAAGATTTCAAAGAATTTCTTTCTAAAATTGGGGACCCTTTAATCATAGACATGAAAGGGTTTATATAATAAAAATAAAGTACAAAAATAGACATTACATGAAAGTTCTGAGGAGGTTTAAGCAACTCTCCTTAAATTAAGTGAAAAAAATACAGAAATAGAAATTGTTTCCGAGCTCAAGAATGTAATAATGTCTACTCTTTCATTCATTCTCTGAGCTCATAAATAGCCATCATTGTCTTGACTTTAGGAAGTTGACCCGTCCTCATGTGCAGTTGTCCTTTATACAATGCATCTGAAAGAATGGGAAGCATATGTCTGGATGAGTCAGTGAAGAAGCATAGCATTATCCACTAACTGTGTGGCTTCACCAGATATTTCAAATATACTTCCCAGTCTAGTTTGGTCAGCTATTTAATTGCCTCTTCCCTCACTTTTGAGGTTTCTTGCCATTGTGTTTCCAAGACTAATATCAGGAAGACTCTGAGGCGGGCATTCATGTATCAAGTTAGCATTGTGCAAATTATCATTGATGGTTTCAATAGTAGTATTTTTAGCATCAATCACTCTGGAAATTGCCTTTCTACACGTTTAAGTAGAATATCCCAATCAGTAAAGAGGATTTCCTTATGTGATTCCTTTATCGTGGGAAGATTTGCTACTCTGCCCTCTGGAGTATCCTGCCATGTTATGTATCTCAAGATATTATCATCAATTTCATTAAAATTCACTCTCATGTCAAATGCTTGATTCATTCGTGAATCACTTGTACTTCACATTGGATTGATGATACACAACTTTTGACAGATTGTTTCTTGTTTCCTTGATAACAAAGAGTTGATCTTTAATGCTTCTTTTATAAAATCCTAAACCCTAGGATTATCCTTCAACTCATCGAGTGAAAATTGTAGTTTTTTAATTTGGATATCCTTAGCACTTGTTTTTTCTTGATACTAGAGTTTCAATTGGTTAAATATTTGTTGTAAATGGGACATTTGACCTTTCATTTGAGGATCAACATTCCGTCTCTCTTCTACCAACTACTGCTCTAGCTGTTGGATTATCTCTTTGTTACACAACATAGTGTCTCTGTCCCTGTACTCCTTGTCCATGATCCTAGAGGACCTCTATAGTGAACCCAACATGCTTTCCCATCATGAAGAAACTCCCAGTATGTCCCCCTTCATGAGCAAAATAATTATACTTCGCACCATTTCCTAGGAATATTGCTTTTATCTCAGTTTAGAATACCGACGCTACATACCTGTTTCCTCCTCGCATCGATTTGCAGATATTAAAACTAGCCCTAACGCCATATGGCGAGACTGAGCCTTTTTCAGTCGTGTTGATCCTCTTTTCACAAGTTTTTTAAATATGGTGTTAAAGCTTCTAGCTCTAGAAGCTTCGTAACAAAAGTTTGGTCGATGGTTGGGCCGGATGGAGTCGAGGAAGTCAGTTTGGTCTCCTTTCCCCTATTAGGATGGAACAAACTCAAGAGATAAGACCTTATCCCATGATTAGAGGAAGCATATCCCATCCATCCAAGCTATATACACCACTATTTTCCAAAGCTAAACTAGTTTTGAATGATCGGTAAATCATCTATAGCTTGTATCTTTCTAGTGTATGTTTGAGGGAGAATAATGTGTTTTGGTTTGGTTTGATACTAGAGGGAAGAGGCCTTAAAACTTCCGTTGTTGGGGCTATTCATGAAGTGCTAGCAGAAGTGTGGGAACCCAAATACATTGGAGGAGACCAACAACGTCAAGGCACCAGTTGTAATCTCTTTCTGATTTATATGAATACAACTATTGATTGATTTCCTACATGAAGTATCATATTACATCTTTATGGCTTAATGTTCCTTGACCTATGAAGTAGGTTGAATACAATATTATGCTATCATGTTTGCTTTTGTTGTTATTTTCTTGTTTTAGGTATTCGAAGGAAGGAAATGTAAGATAGCTCGAGTGAGGAAGAGGGATCATCACCAAGCGGAATAGAGTTCTAAGAGATAGTCCCTCTTAATTGATTCTAGCTTAAGGATATTTTCCATAGATTATTTCTTTGCGGCTAGACCCGCTCTCTTGGGCTAGTGGAATTGTTTATGTCCGCACTGAGAATTTACCTAAACCACACTCTTCTTTCTCTCTTACCAATTGTCTAACTTCGGGTGCCTTGCCAATGGTAGCAGATGCATAAGCACCTATAAACTATGACAATTTTTTCTAATTTCCAAGTTTAGGAGATTTACATAATTGATGAATAGGGATCGATATTCCTCCTTCAATCTATTCTTTTTCCTTAAGAAGCCTTTCCCAAGAGGGACTTATTATCTATCTATGATTTATTCTTTTTTCTTTTTAATTTTTTCTCTTTGTTCCATAAACATATTGTCCATCTGAACGGGAATCAATTTATAATTTATCATTATTTTATTAAATCCATACTATAGAAGGTAAGTATCGATCCTGTTTTATTGAGTTAACAGAAAATGTGCAAAGCTACATTGGCTTCTTTTTGGTTTTTTTTGTATGCCTATTCTATGAGTCTTCCTTTTTGTTAGCATGCCATTCCCCTCTAGCGCATCCATTAATTCGTGACTCAAATTGAAATTCATAATCTCGACCCTGCACCGTTTTCACAGATGCCCCTATTTAACCAACGAATGCAGTACTTTTCTGGGTTGATCTTATTCTTGTGGGAATTCGATAAGTCGATCCACCCACACGTCTTGCTTTTATTGTTACATTGGGAGTTATTTATAAAGGACCTATGGGGGTATCCTTCCATACTACATCCATAGGTTCATTTTCATGAATTACCATTGATGAAGGTTTTGTTATCCTCCTTTTCCTCTATCGTTTTACTGCAACTTGATATTTGGACTATAAAAGACATCAAGAGGAGGTATTTCTTCAACCTTGAAGATGATTTCAGATGAAGGGAAGGTTGGGATGATCTCAAATTCCTCTATAGTGACAGATTTGTCAGTAGCCCTTTCAATAAGTGAGCTTTGTCCATTGTTTTTGGGTGTGTTGATTTTTTCTCCATCTCAACATCCCTTTCCCCTTGTTGTCCTCTATTCTATTGATAATATTATTTCCATTCTTAATCCAACAAATTCTTGAAAAGGGATTCATCTGTATGTAATTATGTGGATATATCTTCCACTTCTGTCTCCTTGGAATATTTTCCTGATTTCTTTCTAGTATCCTTTTCTGAACTCTTCTCTGAGTTGTTCTCTGAGCCCTATTGTGAGTTATGCTCTGAACTATGTTCTGAGGCTTCTGCCAATTTATGTCATGAATTCTAATCGAAACCTTGTTCTGATTTTTATTTTGAATTATGCTTAGAACCTTGTTCCAAGCCCTTTTTTGAATCTTTGTCTGAGCCTTTCTCTTCTTGAGCAATTGGTTGAGGGATCTTTAATAGATCCAAAGGGATAATTTGTAGTCTTTTCCCCTTGTACTGGTGGAATTCAACTAGAATTTGTGGATCTAGTTTCAACGTAGCCAAATGTTGCACTTCTGAAAATAGTTGAGCAGACTCAAATAGGTCATCATAATCACCATCTTCATGAAACTTTCCTGAATGGTGGCAAGTTTCAGGCATGTAATATGATCGATTTCAATTGGAGAATGCATGAAATCATATAATGCATAAATATTACATTGGAAGGGAAAGGAAGGCCAAAGAGACTTCTTAGATTCTTTTAGGGTCTTGGTTAGCCCATCCCCTTAAGTTTGGTAGGCAATCTCCCTACCAAGAAGTTTATCTTCGACATAAAATGGGAGCATGGGGAGGTGCTAGTCTTCCATAGACTCAGACATAAGTAAAAATATCTTCTCCAAACCACCTACCTATTGGTATGAAGTCAATTTTGTCCTTGTTAGACAATCTTGGGGTCCTTTTGTCAAAAACGACTTGGTGAATGGTTAGCATAACTCCTTGGCAAATCTTGTAGAAATGGGTGTGGAAATTGGATTCCCATAAGGTTTTATGCTATATATGGATGGGAGTGGGATCTTGAATGGTCCATTTCCACCCCATAGTTGGGATATTGGTAGTCAAACAGACTACATCCATAATGCAGGCAGTCATGAAAAATGGTGGGACTACTGTAGTGGTGACATACAGTGTTGTCTAAAATCCAGGATTTGGAAAGAAATATTATTAGACATGATAATGCCCCAATCCATTATAAAATAATTCATTGCTACTTAAATTAGGGAAACCACTCAACAAAGAATTTAATTGTATTGGCATGCCCAAACAGCCTACACATCATAGCTACCATATAACAATAGGGAGCAATGAGAGACGATATAGAATACATACTCAATTTCTCATGCTTGTGTTTGTTATGGTTGGACCTCCATTACTTAATTGGGTCTGATGGCACATCATTTTCACCTAAGTTTTTTCAAGAAAATCTTTTTCATATACCTTCTGTGGGTATGGTATATGATACATTCTCTTTAAGTCTTATGCTGTGAAGGATCCTATAATTGTTTTCCTTGAAGTCTAGAATGTTCAATAAAAAATGTTAATATTTTCAATTATCCATTTTATCATATCGGTGTAAGGAAAAATATTGCGTCTAGCACCAATTCTATGAAGAAAAGAGATACTAGCTTGAAAGTGGGAGGCTTCATAAGAGGTAGTAGCATATGTTGTTGTTGCTCTTTGAATTATCTTAGGATCCTCACTCTTTGAAAATTGGTACATGGTTTCCCATGAGAAAGTTCCATTGTCGATTGTTCATGTCATGTCTAAGAAAAGTGAGGTCATTTTTGTTACACCAGAAGCAGAATATTGCAAATACTCCATGGTTTTCTTTCCTTTCATCGACTTACTCATCTAGTTACACAGTTTCTTCTCAGGTGAAACCTCCAAATTGGGAACAAAGAGGAAAGAAGAGAAATAGGTGTGAAATATGGAAACATACAAACATACAAGGCTTGAAATGAAGGGAAGGAAGGTTTAAATGTGATCCAATCTATACAGGCGATCAAATCACCTTGGGCTTTGAAATCATAAATAACATTGGAATTCTCTAATAACAAAAATCATAACTTTTGTGTGGTTATTTATTACCTATTTAAGATATCACATCTCAAAAACCTTTTCAAATGGTATATATAACTTATTTCCATGTACTATGCTAATATGCAATAATGATATCACTATATTGGTTCATTGGGTATGGGAGATGTGCGATGCGATAATCACAATATCGCAATTGGAGGTTTCGGGAGTAGAGGAAAATTTATATGGCCAACGGCTTTGTGCGATTGCGAAATCGCAAGAAATGATGTGGCGTTATAGCAAGCGCAACATATTATTAACAAGTGTGGCTTTTGTTTTTAATTATTTAGTTTTATGATTTTCTTTAGGTGCGCCATTTATGAAATAGATTTATCGCAATCAGGGGGATCGGAAGTGAAACAAGCAGGGAGATTTTTTTATAGTTTGCAATTAACCAGACACAAGATGTTTATATACTAAATTCTTTATTTTATCGTGTCTGGTTATTTTATCACATTTCACAATGAGAATGATCCTCAACCTTTCTTATATCATTTTCGTTATAAGATTGTGATGCAAGCAAGTTCCACTATGAAGTAATTTTGTCAATACTTAAGCCTTTTAAGGAACATACATGCTTCGTTCTTGGTGGTTATCCTTTATCGCATCGCAAGTTTCTTTGATACTTTGTGATATGTGATATCGTCAGGATTTTCTTTAAGTTAGGGTTTATTCAAGTCGCTTTGGCCTAATTGGATTTTTTTATTCTAAAAATTAGACTTGTTCTTTCAAAAACCCTAAACTATGCTATTTTTATATGTTTTTAAATTTTTAAGTGTCCCCACTTATTTATACGATAATGTCCTAAGATATTTATATATAAATAAATGTGGGGGTTGTTGCACATCACAAGAAAGTGTTATGACACCTGTCCCTATTATGACTCGATCAAAATATTATCAGAATCCTACCAAACCCGTTATGGAAAATGATGCCACTAATACGCCTTCTACTTCCACTCCACCTAATTCAGGTCCTCTTCATATTGAACGACCTAGTAATGATTCCATTATCCAACCACATCCCAAAGGTTTTCTTTGGAATTTGTTGTATAATCCAAATGCATGAGCTACTCAACATTATAATATTATGGAATATTTAGCTCAAGTACCTTCGACGATGTCATCATTGGAAGTGCTCTAGACTTTTCCATCGCAAAGAAAAGTAATACTATCCATCATTGGAGGGGTTGATCCTACATATTCGAATGTAATTATTTTTTATCTCGAAAACCGTGTTCCTCAACTCCTGCATCAACTTTCCTTTCTTATAGAAGTTGTTATCAAAGGGAAGACTATTCATTGGACTTCTATTGACGAGGGTGCTTCTACTTTCATCATGTACCTTTCATGTTGGAAAGGTATTGGCTCTCCACCTCTCACCCAGTCCCCTAATACATTGAAAGCTTTTGATGGCATAGGCTCTCATCCATATGGTATTCTCAATGACTTGCCAATTCAATTAGAAGTAAAAACTATTAACCAGGAAGTAGAAGTTGCCAATGCCAATCTAAATTACAATCTTCTAGTTGGTCGTAGTTGGACCCATGCAATGTTTTGTGTGGTTTCTACTCTATTTTGTGTGCTCTATTTTCCTCGTCAAGGGAAAATAGTCACTTTTGATTAGCTCACCTTTTTCTCTTCCAACTCCTCAAATGGAAATGTTTCATATGTTGGGAATATTGATATCCCTTACGAGAGAGTTGGGGAAGGTCTTTTCAAAGACACTTCCTTTATGGGAAATTTTTCCCTTCCACATCCGAACATCGCTTTAATTAACACGGTCTCGACTTGTCATGATCCTTTTTTTTTCCCCATTCTGATCAGATTCACAGTTTTGGTGATGTTATGCCTCTTAGCCCCATAGAGGAAGCATATCGAGTTGTCATTTCTGCTTCTGCGGCAACTTCTGAAATACATGATCATTTCAGTATGTGTCCAGATGCATATTCAAAATCTCCTCTCGCTTGGTTCTTGGGATTCTCTAGATCCTTTGAATGAGACATTTCCAACTTATGAAAGTATCACAAAAGTTATGTCTCTTGAGGAAACTCCATGGAATGATGCCCATCATCATTTCTCCTTTCTCATATGCCTTGGTGTGATTTCTTCTTATCTAGAAACCCTTCTTTCTGATTTACTGACTCATCCACCTTAGACACCTATTTTGGTTCACAAACTATTGTCTGAAGGAAACATGGGAAAGGTTTTGGCAACTATGGCCGACGACATCTCAGTCCAACCTGGGATTGTTGAAAAATTTCACTTGGGGCATCTTTTTCTCGTGATGAGCTTAAGATATTTGCATCCTCCTTCATGATACTTTCTCACCAAGTCTTTACCATTTGCCCATTTCCACAATGGGGTATTGATTTTCTAACTCGTAACCCTCACTCGCCCGAGGGACATGGGGGCATTGTAATTGGAATGTATCATTTCACTAATTGGCCAATTTGATGCTTACATGTCATGCCAATAGTGAAACTACAAATTTTCTCTCTCTTGGTCAACTACCCGAGTCCTAAAATGAGCTCTATCTAAAAAGTATTATGCGTGGTTTTGCGTAAATACTTTGCATATTAGTGTGTTATTCATTAGTGTGCAGTCCATTTCGGTGTGTTTGTTTGCTTTTTCAAATGTGTTTTCCTCTTTTTACCATGTGTTCTACTTGGTTTGCAGATGTCATAGAACCTTTAGGCGAGTTTCGCTGATGGTGCTTGTCATAGTACAAAAAATCTATCTTCTGCCACAAGGGTAATCTATGACCCTATCCTAATGGTGAGTTAGTGAATTTACAAGGCATATGTTTAGGTCGTACTACTAATAACATTGCTGAATATAGTACGGATATCGAGATTTTTTCAGAAGTCATTTCTTTTGGCATTAGAGAGTTAGTTGTTAATCTTGATTCACAACTCATTTTACTTCAGCTTAAAAAACAATATTTAATCAGAAACCCTCAAGTTTTGAGAATGTATTTTCGAGTTCATCTCTTGGAACGAGACTTTGATTATATCAGTTATCAACATATTCTCAAAAATTTGAACACATTAACAGATACATTGTCTAATTACGTTCTAGATAGAAATTTGCATCATACATAAATACAAAAACATATAATAGAAACATTAGATAAGAATCAAGGGAACATATGTATGTTGTATGTATATATATATTATTATTATATATATATATTATATATATATATATATATATATATATATATATATATATATATTATATATATATATATATATATATATATATTATATATATATATATATATATATATATATATAATTTTTCAGAGGTTTATTACATAAAAAAATCAAAATTTGTGTTTTGAGACAGGGGGCTTCTCGAGCCTACATAAATACAGAAAGATAAAAACTAGAGATGGCTATCCGCCAACATGGTACTCATGATAGCACAACAAAACTCGAATAACTTGGTTCAGCAACTGATGCAGTCTCACAGACACCCCTATATTATGCCTTTGATATCGTAGTGGAACCTCGTCAATCGACACATATTATGGAATTCCTCTTATCAATACTTCTAGGTTGTGTTCCACCTCTACAATTGGGTCAGCTCCATCCTCATAGGGAGCCTCCTCTTTGATCTTTTGTTACACCCGCATGGCTATCAAAGAAACCCCTAGTGGTCTCTATGGTCCAACATCTGCAAAAATCACAAATATCAAATCTCAACGTGCATGAAACAAAAAATCATAAACTTCAAAAAAAACTTAAAAAAAGTTTTTACCTCCATCAATGTAGGTTTTAACCCCATACAGAAATTACCCGCATAGTAATTCTAAAACAGAGAAAATAAACAATGCAAGAGCATAACACATAAAACAAATATACATAGAGATATTCCCCTATATCCAAAAATTGGGACTACCAGATTGATTTTTTATTATGTTCCTTTCAATGTTACAATACATATTTATACATGTCGAAGCATCAAATACCATTGACCAAAAACCATCACGTCCAAAACCATGTGATAAAACCATGCACAAAACCATAGGTAGGTTTGCCCAACCTAATAGAGGGTCCAAAAATGGTTTCCCCAGGGTGCTGCCTTGGACCCTGTAGAGGGGGGCCACCCACCCCCTCAAACCCCACTGTGAGCCCCCCCACTACGCAATCAGTGCAATGAAGGGGGGGCTCCGCCCCCCCTCTAACCCCCTGGTTAACTACGTAGGCTAGTCATGGAAAGAATATAACACAACCCAACATTCTCCCACTTGTCATTTTCTTTCCACAAGGAGCCATAGGAGAGCTTAGTCATTTATTCGGCCGTGAAACATCCATTGTTTCTCTACTACAATTCTCAGAGTTCATAGATTTTTTCAAGGCATCTGCAGTATTCTTCAAAGTGTCAACCTTTACTAGCAACACCTTTTTGTCTTCTATCATATCCCTCACAAAGTGATACTGAACATCAATGTGCTTTGTCTTTGATTGATAGTAAAGGTTCTTTGCCAAGAAAATTTCACTTTGGCTGTCACAGTCTATCCTTATACCTCCCTGTACTAACCCCATACTTTAACACAATCTCTGCAACCAAATTGCTTCCTTGCTTGCATGAGTGGCCGCCATGTATTCTGTCTCTGTAGTTGATAGAGCCACTACAAATTGTTTCTTACCCATCCAACTAAATGCACTTCCAAATAGGTTAAACACATACACACTTGTAGATCTTCTCTGCTCCAGATCTCCAGCCTAGTCTACATCAACAAAGCCGCGAATATCCAACACTATGTCAAATCCTAGTCTTCCTTGATAACACAAGCCATAATCACTAGTGGTCATGGAAAGAATATAATACAACCCAACAATCGGTCGACTGTTTACCAGGTGGAAGTGGAATATCAGGATCTCCTCATAAATATGTGCCCACATATGCCCAATCATCGACCATGACTAGTTGTTGACGTAACCATCCAAAAAATGCTAGAGGAAACAACACTTGTTGACCACCTCCATGTCGAGGCATCAACACGCCCCATCTCAGTAATCGTGGATCCCGGGCCACTAGAGAATCCACTTCTATCCACTTATATCGACACAATGGTACACATTCCAAGAATAATGTCACCAAGATGGATCCATAGCCGAACTATTTCAGCTTCTGTCTCTTGCACTTTGTAAGTTGGTCTTTCAAGTTGACCAACAATCCCTCACACAAGTTGAAAATTGTGGGATTTAGGTAGTCTATAGCATACTGAAAATGAGACTATGTTGCGTCATGCAATGCTTGAGCTTAGCAATGCGAGCTATGGTATGAAAATTGTTTCTTAAAGGGAGACTAGTGATGGTATTTATGTCAATCTTCCCACTCTTGGTTCCTGGGAGATGCCTTGTGATCAGTATATTCGTAGTCTACCCAATAGGATGATGACCAAACAATTGAATTTATTCTCCCCTCCTCGATAAACTAGTAATGAAGCATATATATGAGATGTCAATCTCAAGTTCCTGATCCCTAATGATGAATAGTTTCCAGTTTACATCCAGCCAATTGACCAAATTTTGTAGTAACTCGCTCTGGGTTCAAATCCTAGGAATCCTAAAGAATTTAGCAACCCAAATGATCGAAGGGTAGCAATGCAATTTAGGTCTTGAGCTGCTTGATGGTCTTCCACTTCGTGTCCTATTTCTTTCCATTCAATCACCATTTTTGGTTCATTTACCTGTGGAACATCCATAAAGCACATTTTCATGAGCATCCATGGAAACAAATCTGGAAAAAAATCATTAAACATGGAGGATTCTCTGAACAAAAGTTAACTCTACTACAGCACAATTGTTCTTGTATTTTTTCGTGCTTCTAGCGCACTAATGAAGTTGGCCATAGGGTGAGCAACACGGGTCTAATTGGTAAAACCTAGCTTGATCACCCTTAACATAAAATTTTTTAAAACCTTCCTTACTACCTAATATATGGATGAAAACACGTGAAATTACAACCAAATTAGAGTGGAGCATATATCTTACCTGTAGCAAACATATCGACGAATGGTATCACAGATTGGTCACACTCCTTGCCTGAAGATCAAAGTAAAATAATGTAAAAATGCTCTATAATTTAAAAAATGTTAAAATGGTAAAAAAAAAATTACTTTTTTGGATTTTTACAAGTTTTAAAAATATATTTTTACCAAATTATGGAATATTCCACTTATATTTTAATATTTCTCCTCAGAATGGGTAATGTGCATTTTACTTGTGCAATGACTAGTCATGGTACATGGTGACGGTGATTAATTTTAACTAATTCAACAAGTTTTATTTTATCGATTTTTCTTACTCGTAAAAAAATGAACGAAAAAGGAACCCCCCTGGAGTCATCTTTAAGCTCTTTTCTGACTCTTGAAACATGGAAAAATTACCTTCTTATCATTTTGAACTCATTAAAGTAAATGAAATGACATCTACTCAATATAAGTTTAACCCCTTTCTGGAATAAGTTAGACTATTGTATGAAAAAGGGATAAGTTAGTCAAACACGCCTAAGGATTTCTCTTGGATATCGTTTTCTACCTTTTTAGATCTAGGAGACTATTTACGAAAAGGGACCTTTGGAGTTTTTTTTCGCCTCTTTTTCAAACTCTCTGAACATGAAAAGGATGTCAAGTTACCCCTCAATCGGACTCATAAAACTTAAACATTGCAAAACTTGTCACCGTGACAAGACCGAGTTTCTCCTTCCTAGGGATCTTTAAACTTACTAGGATGGATTCATCCGAAGGATGAACTTATATGACAAGAATATGCTATCCCCTTCAATCTTGTGACAACAAATAATGGGGTACTCACTACAAATAGTGGGGGAAAAATGAAAGCGAACATCTCTTGTATTTTTTGTAAAGACAGCATGTCGCTCTTAAAGATGACACTTATTTGTTGCTTATGTCGGGTTTGGGTTATCCTCACTTCATCACTTGCCTTCCTGGGGTTTGGAAATATAGTTTTCGTCTCATTTTACTATATTGCATTGTCATTATGACCTATGATTCTATGTTCAGTCAAATGTTGCCAAACTCCAGAGTCATGTTGTCGATATTTTCAAGAAAAGTCCCATCTTCAGTATTTTACTACTTATACAGTGTTTAACATTTTTTCCACAGTCTTGAATCAAACGTATCTACTCTACTACTTCCTTCATTTCATGTTGATGATGTGGTATACATTATGGCCCTCCTTTGATTGATCAATTCCTGTCAACTTCAGCTCATTATCCAGGAAGATGATCTAGAAACTCCCTTACAATACCTTGGAGCTTGCATGCCTCAATGTTAAGTTCTTTGCATTCAACAACATGTTCACATAATTGACCTTTGATCAAATGATTCTCCAAGTGTTCGACTTCAGCTTCATTATTCACACTCGTTGATTGTGTTGATGTACCTTGAGAACCATTGACATTATTGGTGGTTTCTTTCGTTCCTATTAACATTTTACATCATTGATTGGTAATCAAGTGGTTTTCTATCATGTTTGACTTCAACACATCTATTCACATCCTAGCATTTGTACATTGATTAGATTGGGAAAAAACCAAGACCTTGGATTCCACCTCATAAAATCTAGGTTGCATGGAGTTATGATTTAGTCATGATTTTACACATGTTTCCCTCTATGTAGATGGTTGTGACCATACTGTGGGTCCATATATATGATAATTTCTATTTGGATGGTTGTGTCCATGCCATGGATCCATGCACATGATCCCTTCTATTCGGATGGCTCCGCTCATTCCATGGATTCATGTATTATTAGATGCCTATTCATATATGTATCACTAGGCATGTTTATATCAGCAATATCAAATATGTATATTTATATGCTTGATTTGTAGGTCTCCTCATGGTGTTTTTCTATTCCTTTCCTTGACTTATAAAGCATTTCACCCATCACTTCATATTCTGCCTTCATGCTCTAGGGGGAATATCCTACATAGTATTTTGTCACACTTCCTATTACCTTTCGGTTCCACATCCTAAAGTGCCAAAATGTTGACAACTTTGAAGTGTAATAATCATGAAACACATACTAAAACATCCCTGAAGACTAGAAGAAAATTTTCCCTGAGTCAATTATGGAGAAGGTTGACTGAAACCCTAAATTTCAGGAGCAACTCCTTTTACTCCATTTCGTGCCCATGCTGAAGGTAGGTTGCAGTTCTCTGACTTAGCATTGTTGGCATAGGTTTTGATATGAAATCCCACGTTGAACCTCTTCTAGAAGGTTTTCCCAAATTGGAGGAGAAGCTTCACATGCTAGAAACTTTGAGAACATCGAGATGGATGTTGTTGGGTAGAGATGGTCGAGCTCTCCCATTTGGATATCTTGATCATACCTTTAAGGGCCTCCCCCTTGAGACATGGACCTTCCTCCCTCTTTTGTGGATCCCTGCTTTCCTCTCCCTTCCTATAAATGAAATCCCCTCCATCCCCAAATGGTTGGTCATTGATTGCCTACATTCCTATCCTGAGATTATGCCCAAATGTTCGCCATCTAACTTGGAGAAGGATTTAGTGAAGAGTCTTGACTTGTACTTGGAATTCCACCTAAAATTAGGTCTCCAACATCAATGAAATGGTTGTATGCTTCCCTTTCTGATTCATTAATATATACATCTGATGTTCAACCTCCATAAATGTCTAAATATTTGTGCATTTAGCTTCATACTCCTTTATTTGTCAAGTAGTTTATGTTTGATATGTACTATGTATGCTCTTGTATCTCTTATTGTCTTTTGATCTTTCTTACAGGTATTTAGATGCAAGGAATAGCAAGGAGTGAGAATGGAAGCTAAGGGATCGAGGTCATCATCAAAGGATTGAGACTTTAACATCAAAGCGAGGTAGTTTTCTCTCTCTTTATTTTTCAACATAAGCTAGGAAAGTATGCACTAGTTTGTTCAGTTTGTGGCTTTACCCACTCATTGGGCTAGAGAGATCGCTTCTATCTACAGAAGTGATTTATATTCACAACACCTTTGGATGATCTATAATGCATCCTTCGAGTTGTGTCTCCTCCTTATATAAGTTGTGAGGTTCTATTGTCTAAGTGCATCACACTTAATTGGGGTGCCACAATATCCATCAGACCCCAGATCCAATTTCTATAATGAGCCCATTCTGAAATAGTTATCATATAATCATGAACCATTTAATAATATTTTAATAGGGTGACATAGATCATGGTTCCTTCCATAAAAAATGTTTCAGCCTTAAGGATTAGGGTAGGTTCCACCACCCCAAATCACCACTTTTTCTAATTTCCCTTCCCAAAGCTCACAGGATTGATTCACACACTTGTTGAATTCTTTATTTTGACCTCTTGGATATGATTTTTTTTTTTTTTTTCCTTTCTTCTGGATTTCCCTCTAGAATCCTCCTTATTTACTTCAATAGGTTCTCTAAACACTTGTCTCTTACTGAGGTTGCTTTGAATAAGTGTTGAATGATGATAAGAAATTCCCCCAAATTCTAATGTTTGACACATGCAGTTTTAGCCAATATCAGACCATGCAACAATTCATTCATTTCTTCCTAATTGTTTGTCATTTGTCTCAATCCCCATGCATTCCTTTTAATATGATTTCATTCAGGGTTATACAAGACCCCTCCACCTCCTGTAAACCTTATAAAAACAATATGTGGGGTAAACACCTATAGGGGATTTGAGCAAGTGACCTTTTCATATGGAATGAGTTAACAAAACACCCATTCACAATCAATCCAAAGCTCCATCGACATTATAGTTGATATTTTTAAAAACATTTAAATAACATATTTTAGTGAATATGGAAGCATTATGATTTGGTGCATTGACGTGTGTAAGATGAACTTACATTTTATAAAAATGATTCACTCTTTAAAAATATTTTAAACCGTTAATTTATTTTATAAAATAATTTATTTTCCTTTGGTGTATGTGGTATGGTTGTGTATCGATGCACATAAATGGAATAGAAGCATTTGCAATTTAAAAGAAATTGATGAATATCTATTATCTAGTATTTCAATCTCTCCTTGTTTTTTATGGTATGCTTACACAATGTGTGTGCACATTCTAAAAAAAGAATAAAAAAATAAAAAAATAAAAAATAAATAAAATGTTATTTTTGAGAATATTTTAGCCTATCTTGATCCATGCGGAAGTGTTAGACACTAGTATGTATATGTATATAGGAAGGAATAGACGATTTTAATATAAAATATCCCCCACATATTCTTTTTCTAAATTACATATCGATATTTGTTTTGTAAAAGATTTTAACCTAATTTTGTACACATGGTATAGGTATGCATCAATGGTTCAATAAAATGGGATCACCATAAAAGGTTTTTGAAATAACCAATATTGGAAAGAAAAAAAAAAGATCTACATCATTCGGTGCACTGATATGTGTAGATTGTATAAGAACAAGAGAGAATGACTTTCCCAAAAACCTCCACCAATTGGTCTTTTCCTTGTATTATCTCAAGTGTCAAATAGTCATTAGCCATATTGTATGGCATAAGAAGAAGGTTACATAACACACTTGGTTATTGGAAAATTAGTGAATGTGGTGTGGAAGAGAGTAGAGCACAATGCGAGGAGATCCTAATTGGAGAGAACCTAAGTAGTGCATGAAAACTCAAATAAATATATTGTTTTAATACCCCTAGAATATAAAATAATAATAATAATAAATTATATTAAATTATCAGTGAATAAATAATAACAATAAAGAAAATATAATATGAAATAAACAATAAATAAAAGATATACTAGGAAATAAATAGTAAATAATAAAGAAAATATATAATAGTAATAAATAAATCAGTAGGAGAATTATAATAATAAAAGTAATAAAATAGTAAATATAAAACTAGTTCTGAATAAATATATATCAAAGTAAACTATATAAATAGTAAGAATAAGTAAAGTTAACAAAATGTAAAAAGGAATAAAATAAGAAAGAGTTAAATTAAGATAAATATTAAATTAAGTAAAACTGAAAATAAAGAAACAAAAGTTTTATGTTGACACATGGAATGTGTGCATGCGCACCTATTTCTATTTTTTGGTCTATTTAATGGATGATGATGAGGATGATATTCATCAATTCTTTCATCCATTCCCTTGGGAGAAAAATTTGTTCAAACAAAGGATTCACTGGAATTAGTACGTTGATTTAGGGCTCAAGGGTGGTCATTTGTAGAAAGATTATGTGTAGTTGAGCCTACAAATGGGTGGAGAGTCGTCCCCAAAAAATTTGTTATGGTTAGAGGGATTCAAACAACTTTCAACTCCAAAATCACAATAAAATACTATCGTCGCTGCAGCTAAGTCGTCTCTACTCATGTTTTTCGAAATTCTATGCTAATTAGTTGAATAGTTGTCTATATATTATTAATCAGATGATTGATAAAATTAGTTGTATATTTACATTGTGGGTTGTTACATATGGTATCAGATTCAGTTATAACCCTTGAGACCTATTATCCCTAAGATGTATGTCTAATTTTGTTAAAGCCAATTATACAAGTTGGATTGTTAAAACTTATTATTAAATAAATTCATTTTATGTCTTAAATTCTTTAGTAATACCATGTACTATTATCGAGTCTATTGGTATATGAAAATTTAGGTGGAAATATATATTTTTATATAAGAAATTGAGAGAATATTTTAAAAAGGGCAGAAATAGTTTGTTTTTGGAAAAGTAATGGGGAAATGATTAAAAAAAATATATTTCTGATTCGAAAAAAAAGGGAAAAAAATTATAAGTATACATGATTTTTGAGCCACACATATCAAATCTAGTTTGTTTAGAGAACCATAAAAGGGTAGTGATTTTTCCTTTTACTATGGATGGATTCTCATGAAAATCAGATTAATTATTTATTGTAGAACATGATACCTTCTTTTTAGTTACGTCAATCTTTTTTACATTATTTTATTTCTAATTTTATTATTTAAATTATCTTTTAATAAACCAAATCAAGATTTTGATTCCTTTAAAACTTAAATAATTAATAAAAAATTAAAAAAAAACATTAAAAAAATTCAAAATTAAAAAATCTATGAAAAAATGCTAGCATTCCATCCAAAGCTCTCTCCCTCTTCGCTCAATTTGAATTGATTGCAAGGATAAGATAAATTTAAAGCATAATAATTCAAAATCAAAGTTTTAATAGCTTTTAAAGCAAATCCAAATTATGTGACCAACAAAATTTCTTTCTATACAACTTACCTTCCCACGTAAGAGCTATGCAAAGTCATTAATATTATTCTCGTATAATTTAAATATTTAAAAGTATGGTTGATATCTGCTTCTTCGACAACCATATCAAACCTCGATTACACATCTGTCAATCCGTTAATGGCTTTTCCGGAATCTGGATCGAACAATGGGGTTTTTAAATGCACCACCCAACTCCAATGGTATACATTGTCGTGATGGACATGCATGTCCTTTTGTTTAACCCTTTGCCCACTTCAATGTGTATTCATGGCTGTCATGTAAAGTGCTAAAAAATAATAATAAAAATTTCAATATAAATATTATGGAGAATAAAAACAGGACGTGTAAAGGTATGAATTGTGCCTAAAATTTCGTTTTTGAAACAATTTGTTATTTGGAAAGGTAATTCTAGTTGTATAATAAATAAAAAAGAATTAGTTTAAATAATGTTAGGGATAAAAAAGGTTTGTGCCTAAAATTTCCTTTTTGAAGGAGTTTGTTATTTGGAAAGGTAATTCTAGTTATATAATAAATAAATAAAAATTAGTTTTAATATTAATA
>APFE030294302.1:0-29135 GCA_000404065.3 Pinus taeda | reverse complement strand
TGAAGGTTGAATTTCTTTAGTTAATATTAAGATATTATCTTAGGATTGATAAGTTATTATTCTATTTTATTATTTATTAGAAGTACATTGTAATATTTCATTGTATGAATTTTTTAAAATTATTATTTATAATATTTATGAGTTTGGTATTTGAATTAATAAGAAATTTGATGGTAAATTAATAATTGATCAAGAATT
The DNA here is from genome assembly GCA_000404065.3 of Pinus taeda. NCBI lineage: Eukaryota > Viridiplantae > Streptophyta > Pinopsida > Pinales > Pinaceae > Pinus > Pinus taeda. The sequence goes on along the minus strand of APFE030294302.1, from coordinate 28,937 downwards.
TATTTGAATATTAAAAAAGAAAAAACATAGAAAAAGGAGAAGATGAAATAAAAGAAGAAAAGATGCAAGGATTAATCTCATATCTGATTACTTACATTGGAGGACAAGTGAATAAAAAAAAACTTGTAATAATGATGTGGATTAATAGGTTATTTAAGATGAAGTGATTGAAATTTCGGGTTCATGGTGAATATTGGTAGCTTGTTGGTTGGGTATTCGCTAAGGATGTAACCTCTTGAAGAAGGAAAGTATGGTAATGAAATCCTAACTATGAAAATTAATAAGAGGTGATCCAATATGAAGTAACATTCAAGACTAATAATAGGCTAAATTTTCCAAGTCACATGTGCAAACTAGGTGTGGAAAATCATATTTGAGTGAATTAAGGTGGATTATGCACAAATTGATTGTTTTGAAATTAATGTAAGTAATGTGTATCTTAAATAGGTTGTATTAACAAAATAACTATAGGAATTGAATTGTCATTAAGGTCTTTATGTTCACACTTCTTAAGAGGAAAACCTTTTAGAGTGATGCATTGTGGAAAATTAACGAAATATTGGAAGGTTGGAGTGTTTTAAACTTTTTTATATCCCAATGGGATAAGGACTAATCAACAATGAACTTTTTAAACTTATTTATGATAAGATTATGGGGTGATGATTACTATGATAACCTACTAGGAATGATGTAATTTGGAAGTGAGAATTTAGTGATATAAATGAAAGAAGGTAATGTTTATGAATTATCATGTTTTGTTATCAAAGGGAAAATATTTGTATGATATACAATCCTTAAATGGGAGTTTGATGTGGAAAATATTTAAGGTGTCTATAGAATATAATTAAATATGTTATGACTTTGTTCTGAGGATATCTCCTCTTAAAAAGGGGAAAGAAAATATAGAACGTTGAAATAATAGTTCTAACAACTAACATTGTGGAAAAAGAAGTATAAAGAAATAAGGGTATTAAAAATTATTAAAAGAAAATAAAGGAGGGTTTCTAAGATTGATCCTCATTCTTAATTGTATATGTTTAATGATGTTATCTAAGAAGGAATGAAAAGTGATGAAATTACAAATTTATTATTAATGATAATGAATGGTAGTCGTGGTGACCATGCACAACTTGGAATAATGAGATAAATAGAGAATAGTACTTGATATACACTTAAGGAAATGAGTAGAAGTTTCAAAAACAAGCATAAGAAATCAGAAAGAAGTAATAAATTATCCTAGAATACGATGGAATATTTTGCAATAGGCATTGATAACAATTAATGAAGTTTAATTATCGTAATAAGTATGAATTTCATTATATTTGTAGGAATTATGGTAACCTATGATTACATAACCCATGAATGTCTACGGGATGGGAATAAAGAAGCTAAAAATATAAATTGGGAAGATTTTGCAAGCATAAAGTGAGAAAATGCCTTAGCATTAAGGTATCGTTTTCATGGGAAGTCCAACATTAGTGATAGTCTAGAATGGTGCTAATGTGAATAAAAATGACATGAAATTTTAATATTGGAGTAGATAATTTAAGTTCATACAGTTCTTAAGGTGCATAACATTAAAGTGTGAAGGGAACTGTGAAAATGTAATAATGCCTAATGCTAAATTATAGGGTCTATTTCAAATGGAAAGTTCTCTTAAGGATATCGATCAGGGGATTAAACAAAATGATTGGTAAGGGTCATAATGATGACCTACAAAATTTAAAAGTGTCAAGATTGGAATTTGTGAATACTTGTAATTGGTGAGAAATGACAAGTGATAAACTAGGAAAATGTTTCAAGCATAATGATTGTTTAACTTATGGAAAAGGAAGTAATCTAGGTAGATTAATGAGAAAAAATCGAGGATGGAGCATAAGAACATATGTTGTTGGAAATTCTAATGAGACTTCAAGAATAAGATGCACAAATTGACTAAATAAGTAAGTTCAAGTGGTATTGAGATGATAACTTGATGAGATAAGTAGGTCTTTTGAGGATCTATAGAGATAATTACACAATCATGGATAGATCACTAGGGATCAACAAACCCTTATGCGAGTTGAATAAGCATGATAAAAAACTTAAACAAATATGAGATAGTGTATGTGTGTCATTAAGTGGAATGGTACTAGAATGGATAAGGAAAATATGTATAGTGATCATGGAATTTTAACTTGATATTGATGATTTAAATGATTGTATAAACAATAATATCTTAACAATGAATTTCATTAGAGTTTCCTTGGGGAAGGAAGAAAATTTGATGAAAGATTAAGGCTCAAGATGATGAGGCTCATTTGAAATTTAGCAATGTACTTAGGTGACTATACCTACAGTGTAAATAGAGAGAACAATAAATTATTATTGAAAAGTAATTGGTACCTTGATGAAAACATGACACTAATAGTACTGATGAGATAAAATAGATCCTAGAGGGATGTTGAATAATATTAATTCATAGTTAGAATTTATTGTTTATATAAGTAAATTAAATTAATACATGATAAGAATGCTTAAAGTGTATTGTTGTTCTATATTTGATAAGTATTGAGATGATTCTCATATTGATGATGTTTCAGGGTGTGATGTTATGTAGTAAATGGATAAGTTCTGATGAGATCTTAATGATGTATATGTGGTGCTTATTTATTTATTTGTTATTACAATGATGTTGAATGCTCGTGATGGATATGTTATGCATAAGGATCATGATGTTATGATATGATGCATATTGACATGTGGTTCATTTATTATGTCATGCCATGATATATATTTGGTGCAAATATGTTTATGGTATAACTTATGAGGGTATTTTATGATGTGAAGGGTATGGTAATCACATGCATATTTTATGAAATGAAAGAGCATGCAATTCTTTACCATTTAGAATTTTGTGTTAACAATGATGTTAAGTTATCAGGATGACATGCAAGAGTTAGAATATGGATTTTTTTCTATGATACTATGATTATAACTAATGCATTGGTTGCATGCTGAGGTGTCGTGACTAAAAAGAACTCCAAAAATGGGTCGACAAGGCTAGTTTATTTGATGATATAGTGGGAGCCCATACCTATGAGGGAAAATATGTAACACCATATGGGTTGGGGACAGACTCAATCAACACTACATATTCCAATGGTTCCTTTGTCTTATATAGATCTTGATGGATAACCTATGAGGGTCTATGGGACCATCTTAAGGAGGCCATGTGCCTGATATTGTAGGTCAAGTGCTTCATATTGGATTGGGATGCTGAAGTCTGGCGGGGTGTAAGGAATTCGATTCTTGGGGTTGTGCACCTTAGTGAGTATGGAGGGAGTGGACCAAACTTGCGAGATTCCAGTTGTCATTGAGTATTGGGACCGGATGTTTGCCTTGGGGCACATGAGGTCTAAGACTTGGTGTGATATTTGGGGTCAACCATCAGCTATGGTATAGACCAATGAGGCTTATTCCTGGTTCTGAAAGTGGGAAAAAGGATAGATATTCCTTGTGATTTCCTGAGGATTGTGGAAACATTTGATGTCTATTGATTATACTAGTTTAGTAGAGGGTGTGGGGCAAACATGAAGTAATAAATAGCTAAATAAAATAAAATGTTAAATGATTCAACTTAACTTCGGGATGAAGTTCCTTAAAGAGGGGGAGTATGTAATAACCCCCAATAAAAGTAATAATAATAATAAATGAATAAAATAAAATAATATTAAGATATCATCAAATAAATATTAAACAATAAAGAAAAGATAATAATAAACAATAAATAATAAAGATAAGTTAATAATACTAAATAAATAGTAAAGAATAAAGACAAGATAATAATAGTAAATAAATAATAAAAAATGAAGAGAATATACACTAGTACAAATGTATAATTAGTTACTAAAAAAGTGACTAAAATTTGCATATAAACAACCATTTTTTAGTCAGCGACTAGTAGTAGCTAATTTATAATATCTTATAACGCAACCAAATTTTAGTCATTAATTTGTTGTCTCAATTTCATTATCTAGTAGTATATTTAGTCATTAATTTGGTCATTACTTTAGTCATTGATTTATTCATTAATCGCCACAATTAATGACCAAATATACAACAAAATATATTACTATATGATCACACAAGAAAACCAATTAATGGCCAAAGAAATATGACCAAAATGTTGCTCGTGTTATAAGATACTATAAATTAGCTACCAATAGTCATATATATGCAAATTTTAGTCATCGTTTGAAACCAATTATTGACCAAAGAAATATGACTAAATTTTGTTCGTGTTATAAGATATTTTAAATTATCTACTAATACTCGTATATATGAAAAATTTAGTCGTCATTTGTAATAACAAATTTATCATTTGAAGCCCCAAGGGATAGCTCAGATGGTCGAGTTCCCGTTGCTAAGTACCTTGCCAATTGGGAGGTCATGGGGTCAAATCTCCTCGATGCCCTTGGGGTTAGGAATGTTTAGATAGGCCGATGGGTAGATCCCTTCAGGTGGATCTGCCCCGATATTTCCCGTGGATGTAGCGACCACTCAGTGATCGTGAACCACATTTAAAAAAAAAAAAACAAATTTATCATTTGTAGTATTCATTTATCTTTTTTTAGTAGTTTCATATTTATTATATAAATGACTAATTTAGTAGTTTATATTCATTTCATTTACTTTCATTAAGAATCATTATAAACAACTACTTTATTTGTATTCATTTTATTTATGTTCATCATTAGTCAATATAAACTACTAATTTAGTAATTTTAGATTAATTTTATGTGTGCATTATTAATCAACATAAATTAATTAGTATGTTTCTGCGACTAAATTAAAAATATTTCATACAATGTGGATGTTTATCTAATACAAAAACACAAAGTTACATATTTTAATTACAATACTAAACAATATCAAGTGCAACTATAAATAACTTCAAACACATAGATTATATTATATGAAATGTCAAGTATTACAATATGATTTTCCAACTTAATATTGGTTGCACTAAAATTTACATATGAAATGTTGTTTCAATACTTCAAAACATTATCATTGTGTTTCCAAGGCATTACAAGTGAATTCACCAACTCTGAAGACTTGACCATCAGTCTCTATTTATGTGCCTTATGCTAGATATTGGCTCTAAAGGTATCACTAGACTGATTCTCTTATCTCTCTCTCTTTTTGTGTTTGTCGCTCCAGTGTTATTGTTCTCCTCTTTCTTCACTTATTGCTTCTTACCATCAATATTGAGTTATTTTTTTCTGAAAACAAAAGAGGATACACTCCAAAGTGTAAGCCATGAAAGATGATGGACACTAGAATATTAACTAAAATAGACTATAAAAGATATATATGACTTATACCTCAACATCAGCAAGGTCAAAGCCATTTTCCCCCATAAAATCAAGAAACTTGAACAAGTTTTCTTTAGTTAGGTGATAGTGGCCACTATGTATCCAGAAGACCTGTATAGACAAAGAGAATAAATTTTCACCATAGAAAAGAACACCTTAGTAACTTAATATTCAACCTTCAGGGAAAGCTTAGGAAAAACCATGCCAACCAAGTTACATGCTAAAAATCTCAAGTTGTAGATAACTTGCAATGAGATATAATGTTGAATCCTTCTCATTTTATTCACAACAAAATTTCATTCCCTAACACATGAACTTGATCAAGTATATAAACAACACATGCTCAAATAACAACATGAAAGTAAACTTTTATAATAGCCATGAAATTATTTTAACACAAAATAACTAAAAGGATGTCAACCAATCTCATGTAATACTAATTTCATCTTCAAGCTTTGGTTGTTGTTTAAATTTACACCATGCAAAGTATTTTCAATTTTATAGTTAAAAGAAAAAAGTTTAAAAGAAATGTTCAAAATACAATCAACAATAAAGAGAAGATATCATGGAATGGTTATTGCAATTACAAAAATAAATGTTTGCCTTTCCACCAATGTCTTTTCTCGCATTCCCAAAAAAATTTCTTGTCCAAAATAATCAATGAGTTGAAAGGATCACAACATTAAAAACCATAGGAATCCCTACTAGAAACATTTCCAAAGTCGATCGCTCAAGTGCCTAAAGGATCTCCAACAAAAAATGAATCATATCCAAGGCATGCTCTGCATTGTCTCCCCATCAATTTTCCAATCACATTTCCTATAACTTGCCCATACTATAGCTAAGTAACAATCAAATGAAGGCATTGACATTTTTTTTTTTTTTTTTTATCTTTTATATCTATAAATTGAATTTAAAAATCTTTTAACACAACAACTATAATACTAATAATATCTTCAAGTTTTGGATGTTGCTTAAATGGATAGGATATCAAGTATGTTCAATTGTATAGTTAAAAGATAAAATAAAATCAAAGTAAAAGTTCAAAATACAATCAAACAATAAAGAGAAGATATAATGGAATGGCCATTGCAATTATAAAAAGTTTTTTACCTATCCACCGGTGTCTCACATTCCTAAAATTACTTGCCCAAAATAACCACGAGGTGAAATAATCACAAAATTAAAAAAAATAGGAATCCTTCCTAGAAAAATTTCCAAAGTTAATGGATCAAGTGCATGAAATATCTCCAACAACAAATGAATCATATCCAAGAGGTTCTTTGCATTGTCTCCCCATCCTTTTTCCAATCCCATTCCTTGTAATCTGCCCACACTAGAGTCCGTTGACATTCAAACGAAAGATTTTATATTTTTGTAGAAAAAATGGAGATTTGTCAGGAATGCTAAATGCATGGTATAGATATTCATAAATATTTTCAAAAAATAATATTAGAATATTTTATATTTTTGTAAACCAAATTTGGATATTTGGCAAGTAGGCTAATTGAATGGTTCAAAAATTGTTTCTGCAAATGTATCCATAAATACAATGGATCTTACACATAAATATTTGCAAAACATTTGTCAATCAAGAAACATGTATGACTTTGGAGTCCTAGTTGTGTGAACGTTTGACATATTTGATGTAGATTCAGTTTTATTCTTCTTTATTTGAGCTTCGAAGGCCCTTCATCTAGTGAGCCTATAATAAGAGTACCTTTACCACCATTAGCCTTGCATGAAGTTGGTGCCTAACTTTTTCCCGTTGTACAAGTTGCTAGGGATGCTAAATAGTGGAAGTCATACCCACAGAGTATAAATTTACAAACTTTTACTATTAACCCAACCATTGTGAATGTGAAAGGGACATTTACTGCTTTGAGCATTTGGAGGGCCTAGAAGGTTAAATTGGAAATTACAAGGCTTCGAAGTTGGTTTATTTTTAATGATCAGTCTTTATGGTGTCCTAATCCTACTTTATGAAATAAAATTCAATATGGCACGTGTTTTCCTTTCATTTTCAAAAGAGGCACTAACAATATCAAAGAGACTTTTGATGCTTAGACATCAGAATGTGTTTATTTCCCTAGGCAGAAAAAAAGTTCAACGTAGCCAATCTTCATAGGCATTTCATCGATCAGGGCAAGGTGATCATCCCCAACTTACTCTTGATGAAGTTAGGCTTGCATCCTCTACAACCTGTTGAATGGAGTTGAATTGGAACTTGGTCAAGGCCTTTACAAAATACATGCTAATGAATAACACTCACTAGGTTATGCGAGAAAATAAAATGGTGAGAATTCTTCTCCTAGAGGTTATCCACTTGGGTGTGTAAACTCAATACACCCATTTCCTAATAGGTTTCTCTCTTAGGGCACAAAGTGTTTTAGGCAATCAACTTCCCCAGAGATTAATATATTAATAGAGCTGGAATTCTATTTCTTGTGTGTAAGAAAATAAATAATTATTGTTTAGATTTTAGCAAGGGCCAAGACACTCAATTTTTTACTTGGGAAAAAGAAGAACTTACTTATGCTTGTATTTAATATTTATATGAAAATTATTTTTCAAATGCAAAATTTAGTGTGATGTGCCACATCTATGCCAATTGCAGTAAAATATAGTGTGATGTGCCACATCTATGCCAATTGCAGTAAAATTTAGTGGATCTCTTTTCATTATGAACAAGAAACATTATATTGGATCTCATACTCCCTTTGCTTCCTCTAGGGAATCACAATGTTCTAGTAGAAGGCCAAGGCATGGAGCTAGTTCTATTGATCACTAAAGGTGAGCATCACCATAGCTATACCATGCAGCCCTCCACCACTACCCCATATTGATAGGTTGTTAACTCTTGCCCTCGTTATTTCAAAGAACAAGAAGCGAACCAAAGATTTTTATCATGTTAATCATGGTTTAATTTACATTATCACATATTTTTAGGAAACTAATGATGGTTGGGGGCCATTCCTAATGTCAAAGAAGATACCCCTTTAATTGCAGGTTTCATCATGATAGTTAGTGATTTCTTTTGGAAATGTGTGAGCACTGCTTTTGTACCTTTATGGAAAGACTTAAGATTTTTTTTTTGTATATCTCAAGATGAATTTAACAAATTTTTCTTCTAAAACGTATGTCTGTGTGTCAATTTTTATAGGCGTTATATTTTGGCACAATTTTTATAGATACTAGGGCTTGTCACACCACTATTTTCAATTGTTGAGGTTACTCAACTGCGTACCATTTTTTGTGACATTACTAATATTTAATATATTTTATTGATAGTTGAAGGAAGCATTTTATATAGAAAAAGTATTAGAAAAAAATAACTTTGAGCATTACAAATAGGATTCATCATGTTCAAGAATTTTTCCTTAGAACGTCCATCACATCATAACTATAGAAATCAGTAGGCAAAAATCTATGGCAGGACATGATGTCATCATCCTCATGATGCTTGAACATTGAAATTGATGTATACTAACTTCCCATTACTAACAATCTTTATGATGTTAAACACAAAATATGTTATATTATGTCAAATGCCATTTGTTATCTGAATACCAACTAAATGACACAAATTGTTTGCTATGTTGTGGACTTTTAGTTTGATCTTATTCAACAACTTATTAGTTATATCTTTTTTTATTTCCTGTGGATTCCTAGAAGTTTAGAAATGGATTTCTATATCATATATATCCAATATTTGTGCATAAGTACTTCACCTTGTTGACCATTATCTATGAACATTCATTCAGAAAGGGGTTTTATAATTTTGGAAAATAGATTCCATATATTGCATTTATATGGGGGGAATTTATATGTATTGGGGATTATAAAAAGTGTATCTAGTAAAAATAGGGGACACTTAATAAAAACAAGGTTTTTTATTGGAAAGATGTATTGGGAATGGGGTGTAATAGAAGTCTTTTAGAAACATGTTTGTTGTGAATATGTGGCTCTATTGATTTCCTATGGGATAATATTACCAAGTTGAATCCCATCTAGAGATACAAGCATCTATTCACAGTGTTAAATGTGGGTGAACCATCTCAAGCTTATGTGATTTAGTGGCACATTTAGTACATGAACTTTCTATAGGAACCTGCTCAATGACACAAACTATTTCAAGAGAGATGCATTCCTCCATTTAAATGTGCATCTAATATCAGGTTAGTGCTTGGAAGTATAAAAATACATCAAAAGACACAAAAACCCAAGATGCGGAAGAAACCATGAACTGATAAATTGGGGCAGCTTATATGTTGCTAGCCAAGAGAAACATATTGTTTGTAATGTAGGACGTACCTTATTTCTATGTGGTTCTCCTCTCCTCAATTTCAATGCAAGCTTGGGTACAATATTAATAAAAAAATTTAGTTGATGGATCTAATGATATTAATGAAAGTGACAATAGACATGGAGGTGAAAAAATTGTTAATTTTTGGTGGCTATGATGTGATTATACACTAGATGAAGGGCTGATACAAAATGGGGAATATGAATTTGCACCTTATGCTATCTCAGATGAAAAAAATGGAGACATTCTTCTCCAACATATCCTATCATCATGCTTGGAGATAACCTAACACAAGAGTAGATGATTTATCAAAATGACTACTTTTGGGAGTCAAACAGATGTGATCCTGGAGGTCGAAGAAGGAACCAACTAGCCAGAAAGCTTGAAGATAATAGTTGGAGTTTACAACCAGCATAACAATTGCTTACAACTATTTCATCTTTCTTGAAGAATCCATAACTCCTCACTCCAAATCTAGGTGGGCTTGTCAGAAAAACAAGCTTTTTTGGCAATGATAAGAAAAAGTACAACTTGAACTCAAATTTTGAATTCAGTTTAAAATAACCAATGAAGGTTGGTTTTGGCGTTAAATTTGTAGTCTACGCCTACAAATTTAGTGTTCAACAGAGTTCACGTAAAATTTCTTCATCTTTGTTGTTCTTATCATGGGTTCGTCTATGAACAATATTGTAGTTGAATTATTTGTTGTTGCATGGACATATGTTGGACTAGTGGAATTTATTTGTCTTGTCTAGTCTTTCCATATAGTTTTTCTGCAAGCATTACTACATTCATAATGCTTGTTGTATTATGTGGGACTCCATGAACAAGGTTTAGTAAAATTTGTTTCTTGACTACATCACAACACATTGTTTTACTTGTGAGTGCTATTTTTCAACCAAGAAAAAAAAATCCACTAAAAAGAATATAATATGCATGATTGTATGCCAAGGCGACAACTTTGTTGATATGATAGAAGGTTGACTACTTAGGAATTGACTAGATGATGGAAATGCCTACTGAAAAGTTGACCAATCACTCCAAATGATACAACATTTATGTTCTGTTGGAATGCTTTTCAAGTGTCACTAAGGAGCTTTTTTTTATATTTAATTCCTTGATTGGAGAGTCATATATTCTAGAGAACTGCCTCATTCTCTCTCTATCTTTTTATCTATTCTAATCCACTATTTATCTATGATCTCCTTAGTCGTTCTTTGAAACTGGTGTGTTATCTCATGATTGTGATTTCCTTTCTCCATTTAGCTTATCATAAGGGTATTATATTCTTTATTTTTCCATTTGATTCTACATATCCCCCAGTGGATCACCGTGTGAGGCTACTAGGGGTTTCAAGGAGTATATACCCTCCATAGCAATATTTTCTACAATTCCCTCAACACTGTCAGGAATAATGCCACTCGCATTATGATGTGGATCCAGAGCATTTGTAGATTCACGAGTTACAGATCAAGTCGATTTGAAATTGGTTCTTCTCATGGTGTTTGATCTTAGATTACTTCCATCAAGTGGTGTTTGTAAGTTGCGGCTTGGATTTAACATTCATACAAGAACCAACCAGATTGTCATTCTCAAAATAAATGTTGTAGAAAAAATATGTGTGTTCATAGTCCGACAATTATGTTGGAAATAATACTGAGAGGGGGGGTGAATCAGTATTATAAATTTAACAATTTTTCATTTCCATAAACATATTGATATATGCTACTTCTGTTAATCCAACCTATGTATATACGCAACTGTGTTTAGAGAAAAATGCGTATAACTTACAGGCTTATTATTTAGTTAGCTGATCTTAATATGTGTATCAGAACCATAAAACAGTAATCAAGTGCAATAAACAATACAGGCAATCACATACATGAACACAAGATATAAGGTGGAAACCTAATGTGGGTGAAAACCACCTACTGCAATTCGTCTCTATCTTCTTTTAACTAGAAACTTCTTTTTACAATATTTTTGTACTGGTGCAGTCTTATACCAGTATGCACGCTTCTACCTACAGAAGGCTACAACCTTCTCTTGTTCTCCAGCTTCTCCTGGAAGGGAGCTACAACCCCCTTAGCTCTTGTACTAGCTAATGTACTAGTTCGTAGGTGCTGACCTACAGAAGGCTACAACCTTCTCTTTTCTTCCAGGGACCACGTTTTATAAATTTTCAGACTGGATCCATAAATAACATGAATCAAACATTAAATATATCTGCATCAACCAATCTCCTTTGCACCAACCAAAACTGATTCAAACAATCACTTCTTTGAATGTTTTAACCAGAACACAGTAACTGTAACTAGAAACTAATCCTGAACCTAGAACACTGCAACAATAAACAGAAGTAGCTAAAACATATTTTATGAGACGTATGCTACTTCAATGTGTAGAACCTGCGTGCATACGCTATTTTGAATTACCGAACCAGCGTGTATATGTGTCTTTGCTATGCTGAACTTGTGTACAGATCTATAAAAGATAATCTACCCTTTTCAATTATTCAGACATCAGTTATACCCAGATCATCAGATTTATAGATCAAGTCATGCCCCAAATATAACAGATCAAAATCATACAAAGATACTTCTCTTCAAGCCTTAACATCTTGGCCCATCAATAGAACTTATCCTTCTTCTAGCTCAAGTTCCTTCTTGATTCAGATCCAGCTATGCACCATAACCCAATGTCCAGTATACTAGATCTTGTTCTTCATCAGATATTCAATCCCTTGAGTGCCTTTGCCTAATGATCTCCTTCCCCTTTTATAGTCTTAGGCCTTACTCAATACCATGGTCCAAAACCACTTAGAACCAATACCCGAGTTCAAATACCTGGGTTCAAAACCTCAGACAAGATACCATGGTCCAAAACCATAGGTCCAAATACCAAGGACCAAAAACTAAGTTTTTCAAGTTGTACGCACTTTTATGTGCATGAAAGTGCGTGTATACACATACACGTATTTTGGTCTATGAATCCGCATGTATACATGGCTTGGTCAACGGGAACCTGTGTATACCTCCTTTTCCTTTATTCTGAGAGCCTGTGAGCCCGAGCTGTCATCTGAGTGATTTTCCGAGTGAGTTGCCATCAAGGACAATACCTGTGCCATAGTGCCAAGCCTATGTCATAATGCCAACAATCTCCCCCTTTGGACTTGATGGAAACCCCAATTCACTCTCCCCCTTTGTCATCAAGGGCAAAGGGTTATGCTCCCCTTGAGTACATGTTGAAATCTCTGCTCTACTGTGTTGTCCATGCTCCCGCTGATTGTAGGCAAGGTCTACACAAAGATGTTATATAAGAAGAACATGACTCTATACATCATAAGTTACCTTCCTATCACCAAATACTCATACATACATCCATCTCCCCACCAAGTGGGGATTGACTCATCCACCCAACCATGTGGGGATATACCAAAAATTTATACATGATAAAACAAGAATATTACGTCATCCATCCCAGGCATAGTGGGGAAACAAAATAGGTCGTTACATGACCTTGATAATAGAAGAAATACATGGCATAGATACAAAATATCTAAGACAAGACTATGGTAGTTATCAAAAACTATCATCAACAGTATCTGTCGATCATCATCCAGATCAACAACCATGATCTCCCGCTACACCTGTTCCACCTGAATAAAAAACAACTGTGAAATTGTACCAAGATCTTCTCAGGTAATGCCAACAATGTACTATTAGAAGTATATGCTCCCCCTGAACCAGTGCCAGATGATCAAACCCACATCAAACCCACATCAGACTCTTTTCATCCTAAGTCTGGCCCACTGATATTCTTCAAACCAACATATACGCTACTGTATCCATAGAAACCGTCATATGTAGTTCGATACACTTCATGAAACTCGCGTACAACCACTGTTCTATGAAACAAATAAGTGTCAACAGCAAGATGATGCACCAACTACTCCCAAATTCTTTTTGAGGTATTCAAATGTCTCCATGGGTAGTGGTTTGGTGAATATATCAGCAACCTGTTCCTTGGAGGGAACATACTCCAACTTGACCTTTTGTTCAAGCACTTGTTCCTAGAGAAAATGATATTTGAGAGGTATGTGGTTGGTCTTTGAATGCATGACTCGATTCTTTGAAATACTAATTACACTTGTATTATCACATAAAATGGAGATAGGTGGAGTACAAGTGATTTGGATGTCTTGCAATGTTTTCATCATCCAAAGGAGTTGTGTGCAACAAGATGCAGTAGCCACATATTCTACTTCAGTTGTAGATAATGCAATTGAAATTTGTTTCTTTCTGAACCAAGATACTAATCTGGAACCCATAAAGAATGCACCACTACTAGTGCTTTTTCTGTCATCCATGCCTCTTGTCCAATCTGCATTTGTATATGCATGAAGTGTGAGATCTGTATCTCTAGGATACAATAAGCCATAGTTTTGTGTTCCTTGAAGATATTTGAAAATCCTTTTAACTGCCTGAAGGTGTGCTTCTTTTGGATTTTCCTGGAATCTTCCAACTATTCCCACTGCATGCATGACGTCTGGCTGGGTACCTGTCAGATAGAGCATACTACCAATCATGGATCTATAGGTTGGTTGATGTACTGCTGTTGATCCATCATTTGCGTTGAGGCTACATCCTGTTACCATAGGGGTACATACTAGTTTCGAATCTTCCATGCCATATTTCTTCAACATCTGCTTGAAGTACTTGGTTTGTGATAGAAAGATACCGTCTTTGTTTTGTTGGACTTGTAAACCAAGAAAATATGTGAGATCACCAAGCAGGGACATTTCAAATTCTTTCTGGATCACCAAGGCAAAGTTTTGATTCATGGCTTCTTCATTGCTACCAAAGATGATATCATCAACATAAAAAACAAGTATTAGCAATTTATCATTGTCAATTTTTATATATAGATTGTTATCTGCTGATCCTTTTGAAAAGCCTTATTGATGGAGGTACTTGTATAGATGATAATACCAAGCCCTTGGAGCCTATTTAAGGCCACAAAGAGCCTTTCTGAGTCTGCATAAAAGTTTTGGATAATTTAGAAGGATGAATCCATCTAGTTGCTCAATATACACTTCTTCTTCTACGTCTCCATTTAGAAAGGCAGATTTCACATCCATTTGATATACTATAAACTTCTGAAAGCTAGAAAGAGCAAGGAACATTCTTATGGCTTCAAGTCTAGCAACCAGTGCAAAAGTTTCTTCAAAGTCTATACCTTCTTGTTGAGCATACCCTTTACAAACAAGTCTGGCCTTATTTTTAATAACATCTCCATTTTCATTCAGATTTTTTTTTAATATCCATTTGGTCCTTATGACATTCTTATCATTAGGTCTAGGAACCAATTCCAAAGTGTTATTCTTTTCAATCTGCTCAAGTTCTTCATTCATGGCCTTGACTCATCATTCATCTTTGCATGCTTCACTTATATTTTGTGGTTCGATGGAGGAGAGCAATTCTAGATAGCTTGAAGCTTCTGTAATAGTTCTTCTTGTTTGTACACTGTGTCTTTCTGCCCCAAAATTTGAGTCTTTGGATGGTTCTTCTGGACGTACCTAGATGGAGTCTTTTCTTCTACCCTTATCTATTCTTTTGGTGCCTCATAAGTTTCTTCTTCAACATTAGTCTGATTTGATGTTGAAGGATAGTCCTCATCATCTTCTTCAAAATCTTTGGATTTTACCTGCTTTGGATTGTTTCCTGCTTCATCAACCACCACATCAATACTTTCAACAATTTTACCAAGTATTTTATTGTAACACTTATATCCTTTACTTCGAGAAGAGTAACCAAGGAGAATTCCTTCATCTGCTCTAGGTTCAAACTTGCCAAGCTTTTCATTAGTCCTTTTGATATAACATTTGCTTCCAAAAAATTTGAAGTATTTCATAGTAGGAGTCTTACCATACCAAAGTTCATGAGGAGTTTGAGTTTTGTTTACCCAGACATTTGTTTTGTTGAGAATAGTAACGGCAACAAATGCAGCTTCACCCCAGAAGGTTGCAAGAGTTCCAAACTCATCAAGCATAGCACGAGCTATTTGTTGAACCGTTCTATTCATCCTTTCCACTACTCCATTTTGCTGAGGAGTCCTTGCAGTAGAGAATTCCCTTCTTATCCCATGTTCTTCACAAAAGTCGAAAAATTCATCTGAGGTAAATTTCCCTCCTTGATCAGACCTGAGGCATTTGATTTTGTGGTCTGATTCATTTTCAACCAAGGCTTTGAAGGCTTTGAAATTTTCGAAAGCTTCATCTTTATGCCTCAGAAGTCCTATCCAACACATCCTGGAAAAGTCGTCAATGAACAATATAAATATTCTTCTCCACGGGGTGACTTTTTCCTTGATGGACCACATTAATCAGTATGGACAAGTTCAAGTAGCTGACTAGTTGATCCTTCCTTCTCAGGGAACTGTGTTCCGGTTTTCTTACCAAACTGACATGATTTGCATATTGTATTGTTTAGAACTTTGATGTCAGGAAGATCGCGAACAACATGATATTTGCATGCTTTTCTTATTTGAGGGAAGCTTAGATGCCCCAATCTTTTGTGCCATAGGCAGTGTTCATGATTTTTGCTCAGATAACATTGTTGTTTTCCTCCCTTGAGTATGTATAAATTATTTGGAGTTCTTATGCCTTTGATCACTGTTTCTTCTGTGTCAAGCTCACGAAAAATACATCCATTTGATCAAAATACTACCTCATTTCCTTGATCACACATTTAACTAACACTCAATAGATTATGCTTGAAACCATCAACATACATAACATTTCCAGCTTTGACCTTTTCTTTCAAGAGAATAGAGCCTTTACCTTTTATGAGTGCAGGGGTATCATTTCCAAATGAGACCTTCCTTTCCTTTTCTAAGGCACTATATGACTGAAGTTTTTCTTTATCACCTGTCATATGTTTCGAGCATCCACTATCGTTGTACCAGTGATTCTCCTGTCCTTCCACATATAAGGCTATACCACATCTTTCTGGTTGCGTTTCATGATCCCAATCACACTCCTTTGATTTTGTGCTTCTCTATTCATGATGGTCTTGTAGGCAACACATTGAGCAGCTTTGTGTCCAAAGTTAAGACATGAGAAACATTGGCCATTAAATAAATTCCTGCGATTATCAAATCTACCGACCAAGTGATTATAGTTTTCATTGACATTCATTCTTGAGTCAAATTGAGAATGATTTACCTGTGGTTGGTTGTAGCTTTTGTACATCCTTGAAGTAGATTGACCCCGTTTTACCTGGTGATCCGCTTTATGCCTTTGCTAACGATTGTCAACCTGTTCACTTCTCCTTTCTACATCAAGATAAATTTTGGAGGTGGATGGCTTCTATGCTTGAGATGCTTCTTTAGTATATCCAAGACTTGTTTTGATTAGAGGAGAATGCTTCACTTTGATAATCTCATCTAAAGTTTTAGATCCTTTAGCAAATCTAAGATTAAGACCTTTCGTTTTCTCAATATCTTTTCTAAGTTCCACAATTTCACATTCTAACTTTTCATTGTGTTTTTTCCTTTCAGCAAGTTGGAATGTCAGAGTATCTATAATCATACTCTTTTCTTCTAAAAAAAATTTAATTTTAGAAATTTCTTCATAGAGATCCTCTTCATCTATAACATCCAAGAAATCATCATCTTCAAAAGCCATCAAAAGTCTATAATCATTACCATGTTCATATTCATCACTATTTGAAAATCCATCATTGCCTTCATGTGTATCATAGCTCTTCTTACTTACGTTCTATTTTTTGTTCCATTTAACTGGTTCCTTACCTTTCTCAAGCTGATCTTTATGAGGACATTTGGTTGCATAGTGACTGACTCTTCCACAAGCAAAGAATTTTAAAAGTAGCTTGCCTCTAAATCTTCCAGAACCCCGTTGAAGGTTCTTAACAAAGTTTGATTCTTCCTCTCCTTCTGACATATGTCTTGACTCATTGTATTCTCCTTTTCCTGAAGCTTTCAATGCAGTTTCTCTCATGTCTGATGGACCCCTTTTTCTCATTTCGATAGCAGCTAGAATTCTATGCAGTTGCGACATAGTAATACTCTAAAGATTCTGCTTTTCTCGTATGGTAGAAACCTTTGATGCAAACTTAGAAGACAAGGATCTTAGTACCTTTTCAACTAAAGTAACTTCTTTTATCTCTTCACCCAAGTTTTTCATGCGATTAACAATCTCATCTATGCATAGGAAATAATTAGCTACACTTTCATCATTGTGCATTTTGAGAGTTTCATATTGAATTATGAGAGATTATGGTTTTGCACATTTTACCTGATCAGCTCCTTCATAGCTTAGAATGATCTTGTCCCATATTTCTTTGGCAGTTTTGAGCTGCATAACCTTGATGGATTCTGATTGTGATAGACTCCCCAATAGAGTATTGACAACCTTTGCATTTGTTCCATACTGCTTTTTACCTGCCATATCTGTAGGAGTTGCTGATGGAAATGTGTATCCTCCTTCCATGATATCCCAAACTTATGTACCAAGAGATTGAAGATAGGCTATGGTTCTTACCTTCTAATAGACGAAGTTGCTCCCATCAAATATTGATGGGTTGATGGATGCCTACTTTTCGTAGTTACTCACGATGATAGATCTTCCTTCAAGCGATCAAGCTTCTTCTGAAGGACCTGCTCCGATACCAATTATTGGAAATAATACTGGGAGGGGGGGGTGAATCAGTATTATAAATTTAACAGTTTTCATTCCATAAACAGATTGATATACTCTACTTCTGTTAATCCAACCTACATATATATGAAAGTGTATTAGAGAAAACTACGTATATCTTACAGACTTATTATTTAGTTAGTTGATCTTAATTTGTTTATCAGAACTATAAATCAGTAATCAAGTGCATTAAACAGTAGAGGCAATCACACACATGAACACAGGATATAAGGTGGAAACCCAATGTGGGTGAAAACCACCTGCTGCAATTCGTCTCTATCTTCTTTTAATTAGAAACTTATTTTTACAATATTTCTGTATTGGTGCAGTATTATATCAGTATGCATGCTTCTACCTGAAGAAGGCTACAACCTTCTCTCGTTCTCCATCTTCTCCTGGAAGGTAGCTACAACCCCCTTAGCTCTTGTACTAGTTGATGTACTAGTACATAGGTGCTGACCAACAAAAGGCTACAACCTTCTCTTTTCTTCCAGGGACCGCGTTTCATAAATTTTCAGACTAGATCCATCAATAACATTAATCAAACATCAAATATATCTACATCAACCAATCTCCTTTGCACCAACCAAAACTGATTCAAATAATCACTTCCCTGAATGCTGTAACCAAAATATAGTAACTGTAACTAGAAACCAATCCTGAACCCAGAACACTGCAACAATAAACAAAAGTAGCTAAAACATATTTTATGAGACGTACGCTACTTCAATGTGTAGAACCTACATGAATATGTTGTTATATTAAGGCAAAACTGCGTATACGCTATTTTGAATTATCGAACCAATGTGTATACGCGCCTTTGCTATGTTAAACCTGCGTACAGATCTATAAAAGATAATTTACCCTTTTCAATTATTCAGACATCTGTTATACCTAGATCATCAGATTTATAGATCAAGTCATGCACCAAATATAATAGATCAAAATCACACAAAGATACTTCTCTTCAAGCCTTAAGATCTTGATCCATCAATAGAGCGTATCCTTCTTCTAGTGCTCAGGTTCCTCCTTGATTCAGATCCAGCTATGAGCCATAACCCAATGACCAATATACTAGATCTTGTTCTTCATCAGATATTCAATCCCTTAAGTTCCTTTGCCTAATGATCTCCTTCCCCTTTTATAGTCTTAGGCCTTACTCAATACCATGGTCCAAAACCACTTAGAGCCAATACCTGGGTCCAAATACATGGGTTCAACACTTCAGACAAGATACAATGGTCCAAAACCATAGGTCCAAATACCAAGGAACAAAAACCAAGTTTTTCAAGTTGTACACACTTTTATGTGCATGAAAGTGCATGTATATGCATAGACATCTTTTGGTCTATGACTCCACGTGTATATGTGGCTTGGTAAATAGGAACCTGCGTATACCTCCTTGTCCTTTATTATAAGAGCCTGTGAGCCTGAACTGTCATCTGGGTGATTTGCCGAGTGAGTTGCCATCAAGGACAATACCTGTGTCGTAGTGCCAAGCCTGTGTCATAATGCCAACAAATTAGGTATTGTTGCAGTCATTATGATCTAGTATGATTTTTCAAGAAACCTTGCTCAAATAAACTTCAATACATATTTAGGGGGATGAAGAAGTTTTCTACCATTGTATTTGGATCGATGACAACAAACTTACCCAATCATTTCCAATTGCCTCAGGGGATTTGGAATTGTAATATTCAAGTGGAAGGTTGGGCATCTGCTGCTAAATTGGGATTGAAGGTATCGATACAGTGAGCATGATCGCATTGGAACTAGGCTACCAAGACCTTTAAACTAGGTCCCATTGCAAATGACATTCAATGTGTCATGCACAATGATAAATGAAAGGATAAAAACCTCTTGGCACTAGGGTTCATTACCAAGGTTTCTTCAAATAAGGATCCTTTGGAATTATATATCTGAACTCAAAGATTTTTTAGCCTTGAACATATGTCATTCAACTTGTAGATCAACCCATGGGCATGGAATTAAATATGGGCATAATACGAACAATGCAATATACAAAAAAACACAGGAAAGCAACTAACTGTGCAAGTAAAAGTGGATATTTCCAAGAATATAGATGTATGTGTGTGTTTATATTCCAAGGAAAACACCTCACAATAAACCCTTCAAGTGCCTCCTCATTTAAACTAGTCACCCAAAAGAGATAAGGATAAATTACAAAATAGAAAAAGTACAAATATAATTCACAATCACACATAGTTACTGGACTAATTCTCATCAAAGATTAATTGTTATGTGTGCAACAATAACAATAGATGAAAGATATTCTTGATCAATGAGAAATAATGGAGAAAGTATGTGGGTATGTCTGGAAATATTATTGGCATTGTATCCATACATGTACACTCATTTGTTTTAAGTATATATAATACAAAATTATGGGAATGATCAAGTACCATTCATCCATTAAAATAAAATAAAGTGGATGAGTGATCAATTTAGATTTAGTCACCTAAAAGAGCTGAGGATAAAGTAAAAAAGAGAAATATAATGCATGTGCACTAGATTGAGTCTCATTAGTTTGTCCTTTCTAAGAGGAAACATCCCTCAATTTCTACTATAGTTGGGGTACAACTCTTCCAACGAAGGACAAAATAATTCTTGGGTTTGGTGTAGTTGGGATCTTTTGATAGACACATCTAGCTAAAAGGATTGTTCAAGCTATTTGTCGAATGCCTTGTTGAAGAGAAGAGGTTCATGAAGGAATGTTGGTGGAGGTCCTACTTGTTGGAAAGCAATACTCAAATAGGCATGTCAAAAGTCAAGAAGGAGAAACATTGATGTAGGAGGAACAAGAGTAACTACATTAGTAATAGAGTGCACAAAATGATAGACTATATTTTGCTTCATCCATGTAATGCATGAGAATAAGGAGTGCACCATATCCTTTTTTGAAGTAGGATTATTATATGAAGAACTATATTAGGTGGAGGATTCCATGAGCTAGCAAGATCACTACCAAGGGGTTAAAATATTTTGAGAACAACTTTGGATGGATGACAATAGGCAGGTTCATCAATGGCATGGAGACTCGAGATGATGGTGCAGAGACAAATTGAAAATGTGTCTCCAATGGCATTGGATCAACATGTAGTGGAGGTATAGAAGTTTGTGTTGGAAAATGTAACAAGGTTTGGTCTTCATTTAATGTATTTGAGTCATCTTGTAGTTTACTTGTCAAAATAATAAAGAAAAGAATTATTATTATTACTATTATCGTGACTTATTAAAGCATGGTTTTCATGCTTAGGTCACCATGTTCTAGGTCAAAGTCCCAATTGAGTGCTTCTAGGATTTATTCTGAGCCAATAGAGTCATTGTAATTTTAAAGAGACCCATTTTGGGCTTTTGAATTGGATAAAAAGGTTAAGTATTGAGTCAAAGATGATTTATGTATCCTCCACACCAAGTCAACCTAAGGATCCTAATTCAACCTCATGTGCATCCTATAAATACAAGCACATCGAATTCATTTGGAACACTAACAAGAAGCTCGATATCTCTTATGGCATGGAAAAGTGAAAATTCTGTTGTCGTGAAGCCAAGGTTAGTGCTAGTTGGGTGGAGTCCAAGGAGAAGAAGAAAATCGAAATTTTGGTACATCTCTCTCTCTCTCTCTCTCTCTGTTGCGTGCCCTATATTGGGAGATCGAAGTCTTCCAAGTTTCACTATTACTAGAAGCTGCCAGTTGTCAGAAGCTACTGCTTAGTCGAAGTTGCTGGAAATGGGTCGAAATTTTTTGAAGCAAATTTGTTGTGGAGGGAAGGTTTGTTCTTGGTTTAGGGTGAAATATCTCAAAGAATACTATTGAAAGGAAGAATTTATTGACTAGGTTTTCCCCTGACATAATTCCTACATCTGGTGTCTATTTTTTTTTATGTCTTGTTGCTTTGGTAATTGCTTGATGAACTAAAATAAAGAAGGTATAAATAATCATAATAACATAAACATCATAAGTAATTATCATGGAGTCCCTATTCATGGAGTCACTCATAATACAACAAGAATTATGAATAGAGTGATGCTTGAAGAAAATCCCTATCGCAAGACTAGACAAGACAAATAAATTCCACTAGTCCAACATATGTTTGTGCAACCACAAATAGTTCAATTGTGGTATTGTTCATAGTCAAACCCTTTGTGAGAACAACAGATATGAAGAAATTTTATGTGAAGTATGTTGAAAATCGAATTTGTAGACATAGACTACAAATTTAACACCAAAAGTCACCTTCATTGGTTCTTTTAAACTGAATTCAAAATTTGAGTTGAAGTTATACTTTTTCTTATCATTTCCAAAAAACAATTGTTAAAAAGCCCACCTGGGTTGAGAGTAAGGAGTTATGGATTCTTCAGGACATATGAAATAGTTGTCACTTGTAGTTTTCATGCTTCCTATAAAAAATTGTAACTTGTTATGTTTCCTTTCATTGGAAAATGGTTGCTAATTATCTAGCCTACTTCTAGCATGTCCATATTTAAGCACTATAAATTTAGAATCATCACTATACAATACATTTAAACATACATATATGTGGGCCAATGATACTTAGACCCACATTACGTTATGATTAGAAGTAAGAGTAGAAAAAAAAAGAATTTAATAGCATGCTTACTCATAAGATACAAAAACTTGTGGTCACTGATGAATCACGATGTTTCACGGCTCCTGTGACCACCGTAGATACCAACGAATGTTCCCCGAGAGCCGGTCTTCTCCTAGCTTTGACCCTCCAGCAAAGATTTGGCTTAGATAATGACTATCAAGAAATCCCCCAAGGCACGTTGGAAGATGTCTTTGTGCCAAAAAATACCATCATCATTTTCATTCCCCCCATTCCCCTCCATCCTTTGCATGTGGCCATACTGCTAGACTAGGTGCCAACACACTGGAACCAATTTTATCAACCATGAAAACATCCCTCTCCCTCATCTAGACTCATCATCCATCAACAGACACTCACTTGTATTACTGGATTGATCATTCATCATGCAACCATCTCTCATTCCCTGATATACCCTGCTAGACCTGATTTTCACCCAGAAATCCCAATTCGCACCCAACAATCCATAATCTCAATTCATTTTTTACCACTAATTCGTATTCTCACAATGTGCTTTCCCACTTCCACTCTAAAACTAGGGCCTATTTTGAACCACAATTTCTAGGCAGAATTCCCCACTTTGTTTTATTTCTACTTAACTGCCATTATCCATCTCAATCAAACCTTCAATCTGTGTTTCAATGTGACTGATCAAAGAGTAGATTGCATGATATTTATCGAACCCCGACAAAACTATAAAATATCCCTGAATTTTTTTTCAAGGGTTGATGTAATAAACATATTTTTGACCATCAAAAATCATGTATCTTCTTTGCGTTTGAATGGGGAACAAGAATTTTCAAATATTGATAAATACCTCACAAGGGTTTCCAATGAATACCTCATAAGTAGTTGTGAGTATCTGAGGTCAATGAAAACATTTTTTGGTTTCCTCCTCTCGTTTTGTTTTCTTTGTAGAGGCGTTCTTTTTAGGATCGAGATGGTTGAGACCCATAGCTAGAACCAGAAAACTTACGGCAACGCGCCAGCACGCCGACACAAATTTGATCAACCACGAAAACATCCTCTCCCTCATCTGCACTCAACATCCATTAGGGGACACTTACTTATATTACTGCATTCATAATTCATCATGCAACTATCTCTCGTTCCCCGATCTACCATGCTAGACTCAATTTTCACCCAGGAATCCCAATTTGCACCCAACAATCCCTAATCTTGGTTCGTTACTTACCACTAATCTGTATTCTTACAACCCACTTTCCCACTACCACTCTAAAAATAGGGTTTTTTTTGAACCATAATTTCTTGGGAGAATTCCCCACTTTGTTTTGTTTCTACTTAACTGTCATTATATATCTCAATCAGACCTTCAATCTGTGTTTCACTGTGACTAACCAAAGAGAAGATTCCATGATAGCTTTTGAGCCCCGAAAAAACTTAAAAAATATCCCTCAATTTAGTTTTCAAGGGTTGATGTAATAAACATAGATTTTGACCATTGAAAATAATGTTTCTTCTTTGAGTTTGAGTGGGGAACAAAAAATTTAAAATATTGATAAATACCTCACAAGGGTTTGCTATGAATACCTCATAAGGATTTGTGAGTGTCTCAGCCCAACAAAAACATTTTTTGATTTCCTCCTTTTCTTTTGTCATCTTTGTTGAGGTGTTCTTGTTAGGATTGAGATGCTTGAGCCCTGCAACTAGAACCAAAAGAGTTACAGCAATGTTATTGGTCTATAATATCAATTCCTTTGCAAATGAAGCCTGCTTGTGTGTCATGTTGGAAAACTAGTGATAAGAAATGGTGCAATAAACTATGAATAGACACACAAGACAATCTCGAATGTAGTTTAGGCATATATTTTGCTTGGCGGAAAAGTAAATTACTATATATTCAAAGTAGGGCATTTCTCTTTGGTTTTGTGCTTGTAGAAGATAAAGAGTAATTTTGAAATTCTCCACACAATTAAGGTAGTACTCTTGAATTGATAGTTGATTAGCGACTTTACCGTTTCACTTTTATGCATAGTTGAGGTAAAGGGCTTTTTGGTTTGGTGCTTGAAGAAGATAAAAAAGATAAAGAGTAATTTTTAAATTTTCCACACAACTAAGGTATTACTGTTGAAAACTAAGGTATTACTCTTGAATTGATAGTTGATTAATAACTTTACTAGTTCACTTTTATGGTTAGTTGAAGTAAAGGCCTTTTTAGAAGACATTTTTTTTGCTTTTAGGAGTAAAAAATGGTCATAACAATTAACATGGGGAAGAAATTACAGTAACTATATATATTTATTTTAAAAGTTTCATAATCATTAAAGAGTAAAGAAGGTATAAATATATTTATAGGTGGTGGTGCTGTTGTTTTTTTTCGCAATGTTAAATTAGGTGTTAATCTAATATTGAACAATATGGTTCATTTTAATATTCTCCATAATTTATTCTTCTCTTTGTAGGTATTCTTCATAATGTATTTTTCTTAGTTGTAAGCCTTTGTGATGGGACCAACCCAACACTGTTCAGACTATCAATAATTAAATGATTGTAATGTGATTTAACTATGGATTAATTTGTGATTATCAACACCCTGGATATTTATGGAAAGTGATATGTGGCATTTATTTTGGCAATCAATGTTATGTACTCACCTCGGGTTGCGTTTCCCACTTCTTGTTTTGCCAAAACTCCTCCTCTATCTCTCATTCAGTCATTTTGCTTGTGTTCACCGAGGGTTTGTTCTGGTATGGTTTTGTTAGTTGGGTATGCAGTTGTGCTGCAACTTCTGGGCATGCCTTCTGCTTTGTTTGCTGGTCTGACAACATGACTCTTGTGCTTGTTTTCTTTATGCCTGTGTGGATATTCTCTGGCCCTAGTTCGTTGGGCAACCAAAAATTATTTTGCCGCCACATGTGTATGTAATGTTCTGTGCCTTTTCTGCTATTGTCTCAACTGATATTTATTTCTCGAGCTCATGGTCTGGTATGATGTTGTCTTGTTTGTGAAACTCAGTGTTTGGCATGCATTCAGGGCTCAAAACAATGGCGTTCTCTGGTCTTCGGCTTCAATGCATGTAGCCTCCTCTCTCTTTGATTAAATTTTCCACTTTCATTCCTCTGTTTCTAATGTGAATGCTCCTTCGTCTCAGTCGTTGGTTGGAACTCGTGGGTTGAAGACTCGTCCTTTGTTCTCACTGCAACTCCTTCAGGTATGGTGAATGCGTCTTCTATATATTTGCTTTCATGCACTGTGGTTTCGTTTTCCTCTGTCAATTTGTGCTAACAACTCTGTGTTGGCTCCTATGCAGGTGTTTGGGTTTTCGGTTGGTTATACTTGGAATGAAGACGTCAGTATTCGCCTAGTAGGCTCTACCAACGTAAATTGTCTTCAGTCTTTTTCTTGTCTTTAGAACAGGCCTGTGGGTATGAGGGTTTGTCTCCCCTCGATGCTTAGTCGATGTGGCTTCCAGTTGTAGCCAGCGTTCTGGTGATTGTTGGCTGTAACTTTCTATGTATGGAAACAATTCTTAAAACCCTCACCTAGGGTTTGTCGACTATTTTCTTATATGAATGTCCGTGATTTATTTTGGAATTCTACTGTATGTTCTCATACATTTCTTTTTGTAATTCGAATGAAACATTCAGGAAAGAATATCAGTTTCAATTTACCTGAGTTTCAATGATATGAATAGGCTGTCGTTCTTTTCAATCTAGATTCTATGCCTTCAAACTTCAATTGTCGATTTGCGACTATGCTTGTACGCTTTTCCACGAACAGAAAATTCCTGTTGTTGTTCTGTGAATTTGTTTGGTGGTCGATTTCGTAGTTAAAGATTATTGTATGACCTGTAGGTGCTTTACTTGTCCTGGTACTTAGTTGCATTCACTCCTGTTTAATCAGTGTTGTTTTCTTCTATGGAAATACAAACCCTTGTTCTCACATTTGCATTTTTGTCTCACTGTTTGGACTGTCTTCTCAAGAAAACAAAAAGAATTAACTGAATTGGTCCGTGAGCATTGTATTGTCTATTCAGTTGTAAAGTGTATTAGGAAGCAAAATGAAAATATAATTAAACACACAGATGGATTGATTTGTATCCTCTATTATTATTATTATTATTACTTGAATGCAAAGAAATGTTGAACCCTCTACATGATTTTCATTGTTACATTTGTATGATTTTGTCTACAGTTAATGAAACTATGTAGTTACCTTCAGTTGTAGACCTTATAGGTACATAACTATTAAGTATTCGGTTTTGTCTTTATGACAAGATTTTAAATTTAGACACGTTTGTCTTTTTCTCTTAAAATGATAGGGCAATTATTAATCTACTGTTTATTAAAGATAGACAAGTAAATAACCCTAATCGACCAAACTACCTTTGACTAATAAAGAGATTAAGATAAAAACAAAATCCTACCTCCTACTCTGACAAACTAAACATATAATACAAACAAGATGTTAACTCAACTCTCCAACCTATTAGAGACCAACACCCGGTCATGGTGCCTTAGCTGTATGCTTTTGCATCACTTTGAATTTAATTTTTCATGAATGTGATCAAAGGATATAACATTGAAGGTTCTAATCAACTCCATAAATCTAATCAACGATTGATCCAATAAATAAATCTTCAAGGAAGTATAACCTTTCAGCCAATTTATAACCACCTTTGACCCCTTATCACTTGTAAGTTCAGATTGTTGAAGTGACACAATTAAAATGACTAATATGAATGACTAATTTGTATTATTGTAGTACTTTTTAAGTAGTCATATTTTTGTTCCTAAACTAAATTAGTCATTCATGCTAGCCTTTTTAGTTGCATTACTTATTATCTAGTTGTATATTTTAACCTGAGACTAAATTAGTCGTTTATGTTAGTCGTTTTTAATTGGGACACTTAAGATTGCTCATTTTTTATAGTATTTCACTTGGAAAAGTGTGGTGACTGACTTTCTTAGTCACATGGTCACTAATTTCATCATTTTCACTAGTTTCAATCCCACCTCTTCACCCCTGTGAGCATCACCCGATGCAATGAATGCTAAGTGAACTATTCAAAAATCATGAGAAATTAGTCAGTTATGACTACCTCTCATGGAAATTGTCATACGTGAATGACTTACTTAACGTAGTTGAATCCCAAAAATGATATCTAATAAATAATAAACTAGAGTTATAAATAAATATATATAAAAGTAAACTATAAAAATAGTAAGAATAAGTAAATTTAACAAAAAACAAAAAGGAATAAAATAAGAAAGAGTTAAATTAAGAGAAATATTAAATTAAGTAAAACTTAAAATAAAGAAATAAAAGTTGCATGTTGACACATGGAATATGTGCATGTGAACCCCTTTCAATTTTTTGGTTTATTTAATGGATGATGATGAGGATGAGATTCATTGATTCCTTAATCAATTCTCTTGGAAGAAAAGTGTTGTGAGACAAAGGATTCTCTCGCATTAGTACGTTGATTGAGGGCTTAGGGGTGGTTAGCTATAGAAATATTATGTGATGTTGAACCTACAATTGGGTGGAGAGTCGTCTCCAAAACCATGTTATGACTAGCGAGATTCAAATAACATTCAACTCCAAAATCACAAGTAAGGAATATCGTCGCTACATGTAAGTCGTCTTTGCTCATGTTTTTCAAAATTCTATGGTAATTAATTGAATAGTTGTATGTTTATTATTAATAACATGATTGATAAAATTAGTTGTATATTTAAATTATAGTTTGTTACAATCATCTTCACAGACATATTTGAAGAGAGTAAGTGGCTTCATTTTGTAAACAAATTACATAATTAGGATGATGCTTTAACCTTGGAATTCACATAAAAACTTTAGAGAGATGCAACAATATCAAAAGAATTGAGAATCAACCTAACAAAAGAGATCATTTTTAAAATCATGGATTCTCCATGAGGGATCACATTATTCAAAAA
>APFE030294292.1:25701-69867 GCA_000404065.3 Pinus taeda | reverse complement strand
TAGTAGATAGTGCGTTTCTCTAAATAAACACACTGGAGCATTTATCTCATTAAACACACAAGACGTTTAATTAGTCAACACTGTCAGGGAAAATTATTTTTTAAAATAATTTTAAATTATGACGGTGCAATTTGTAATGCTAAACACATTGCAATGATTTAACGATGTTATTTGGAAGAGGCATGCCAGTATGTTATATTACACTTGGAGTAATGATAAACATACTAGACATAATCGAGAGTGTTATAGTATACTAGTGCATTATATTACGCAGGGTGAACCAATGCTTTATATTGCACAAGGCACACAATGAAACATATATCTATTTTTAAAAAAATGGATAGGGACGACAAGGTTTGGATTTAATTCAATAAGTGATTTTGCTACTTTACATGTCAAACTCCCTATATATAGTAAGTAAACAAACCCATTAAATCTAAAATGTCTAAAATGGAAAATCCTAGTTGTGTAGTTGTAGAGGAAGTGAAACCCAAAGGTGAAATTTTGCAAGAAAAAGCAAAGGTTTAAGGTAAGTATTGATTTTTGTTGTTGTTGTTGTTTTTTTTTTTTTTTTTTTTTTCCGAATTTGTAATTAAATTTAATGGAACAAAGATCATAAAAAATTACTAGTTAAAATCAATATATATATATATAATCATATTATTAATATATATTATATATATATATATAATATAAAGTGTTAAATCTATATCTTATTTTTTAATTGTTGAATAAAGCTAATATAATTGTTAAAAAAAATTATAGTAAAATTTTAAAAATCTTTTGTCATCGAGGGTTGTTTTTGAGTGATTACCCATACCTTTGGAAATTATGATCCTTTCTGCAATTCCAAAAATAATCTTGCTACTCCATAGTGCCCTCAATATGTCCCTCTTGCAGATTTGATTCTCTGTTTAATTAAACTCTAACAGATATTGTGAATTTTTTATTAATAAAATAAACAATAAAATTTAAATTTTTTACCATGCAGGGTTGAGTGAATCACCATACCTTTTAGTTTATGATATTTTGGATAGTTATGTTGCTCCAAAGCATTTTGCTGCTACACAATTTGCTTAGTATGTCTCTCTTGCAAATTAATCCCTTGAAATTTTGGGAAAAATAATGAAATAGTGAATAACTCTTTAATATTTAAAATACTTTATGACATTAGATTTCAAAAAATAAATTGTTGCTCATTTTTGAATTTAAAAAAAAAAGAAAAAGAAAACTCACTTTTTTTTCTTCAATTTATTCGAACATTAGTGCGTTCAATAGTCAAGTACACCTGTGCCTTCATAAGAAAAGTGCA
This sequence comes from Pinus taeda, assembly GCA_000404065.3. Classification (NCBI taxonomy): domain Eukaryota; kingdom Viridiplantae; phylum Streptophyta; class Pinopsida; order Pinales; family Pinaceae; genus Pinus; species Pinus taeda. Next base: position 68,555 of record APFE030294292.1, on the reverse strand, counting down.
CTGACATTGTCGGGATGCTAAATGTTTTCAATGCACTGACATGATACATTTTTTATTTATTATTTTTTCAAAATTTTGAAATGGTGTAATTAATTTTTTAAACACAACAGTGCGGTTTGTATTTAAAAGCATCGATGTTGTAATTGTTATAAGAGCACTAAGATGGTCAAATTCAATTTTGTTTCCTAAAATATGGAAACAGGTGTGTATCAGTGTTGTTTTTTTCTTTAAACGCGTTAGTGCATTTTTGCACAAGAGAACCAATATGATAACATATTCTTCTTTTTTCTCAGAATGCTAGAAACATGTGTGGGTATTATTTGAATGCCCCTATGCTAGTATTATCTAAATACCAACATAGGGGCTTTCACAAAAACCTCTGCTAAAAGGTATTTTCCTTGTAGTGTTAGATTTGTTGAAACTAAAATCTATTTAAAATTTTATCTATATGCATAGAAATCATATTCTATCTAGTAACTATGAACTTGACATTAGAATATACATTAGAAATGACTTTGTGTTATCTGGTTCTGTCTTCATTACTCAGTTCTTACTTAGTATCAATTATAATGTCCTTTTAAGTAGTGATTTTAATGCATTATTTGTAAAAAATAAAAAAATATCGAATTCAAATGATGTGACATTAGACATGGATGAGGGAGTAGAGATAGTGATGATCACTATTACAAAAATAGATATCACAACAGACAAAATGAATGGAACAAAAAATATGGAAGAAACAAAAGCAAATAGGTATTTCTATCTAGGTTTAGTTAACTATATATCAAATTTCTTTTTTGTTTTTTAAATTAATTTTAATTCAATGTCGATGATTAGGAAAAAAGAGATTGACTATATGCCATTATTGATCAAAGATATCAGTAAAAATGTATTATGGATCATTTTTCATGGTGTTCTCTTAGTTACATATCGAACTTTTTTGGACAAATCAAATAGGGAAAAAGAAATACTCTGTGAAAATTTAATAGATAAGAAAGATGAAATGAAAATAACATTGCTTGTGCCAACATAGTTTATCAAACAACATGAAGAAAATATTATTGCAAATTTTGGTGTTTCTATTCGAGATTTTGAAATAATTTCGAAGCATAAATAAAACAATGGTGATTGTTAAAAAACTATTTGTCTAAATATCTTTAGCATTGTAAGTAAAAATTATCCTATTTTTGTACAGTACCATTTCTTTCCAAATATGAGGATTGTGAATTTGTCTGGTAGTCAAGATCTATTTCCAGTTGGCATAATCAATGCTATTGCAATTTCGGCAACACTGACAACCATGCACTATGTACTAGAAATTAAAGACGATCATGCAGAAGAGAACATGGGAACAATAAGTTTTGATTTATTTTGAATGTTTCATTGTTACAAATTTATTGTCCATTTGTTATATGATTTCCATGTATTTTTTTACAAATGCTGAGTATGTAACAGGTTTAACTACATGGAAAACTTCTTTTGGTATATCTTCCAATTCAAAGGCAATTGCAGGAAGAAATGGTTAAGAGCATGTGTTTCCTCCTAAGAGATCACATGTTCAAAACTAGAGGGGGGTAGAGTATGTATGCCTTCGTAGACTTACCAATCAAGTTACTGCGCGGAGGAGGGTCCCTTGTCCCACAAACAAGGGGGTCTCATACACAAATTTGGTGTCTAGCTTGGTCGTGAGTTTAAAAATGGATATTATTATTTGTTTAGAGAATTTTTGGCGAAATCACATAAATAATCATTTGTCGACGCGTTTCGAACCAACCAGTGTGGTTCCTCGTTAGGACAAGTTGAAGAACCAGATCCAGCCTAGCATGTTAAATAGTTTGAGCAGAGATTCCAACGGCTAATTAACGGCTAATTTTGACTAAGGGACCCAGGTCAAAAATTAAAATTAAAATTAATATGGTTAATACTTATCAATAATAATCTCGCCATCTAAAATTGTATAATCCATTTCTAATGGAATAAGCGTTACAATCAGGGTAACAATTGTAACTAACCATAAATTTCAAAGGTCAGTTTAAAATTTAATTCAATAATCTATTTATTAATTTATTTGTAAATATTTACTAATAAATCATTATCCTATATTACATTAAATAATTTATTAGGGAAATGCAAGTTTACAATTACGGTTAAAAAGAATATAAAAATAAATTCATTGGTAAGTCTCTATAAAATTCATTTGTATTAATAAATATATATTATTGGTATAATATAAATTATATTGAACAATGGAATAATATATTTAGAACTCATTTCGCTATATTTATTTAAAATTAATTATATAAATTTTAAAATATTTAACGGAAAAAATAAAATCCGGGAAACACAAAAATATATTGCTTAAAAAAATCAAAAACCACAGTTAGTTCAAACAATTAAATATTACTAAATAATAATATTTATATATAATATAATATATATATCTATAATATATATATATATATCATATGATATTAATTTTATAACTAAAAATTTAACTACATAATAATTCATAATTTATTTAAATCATTTAATTTATTATAAATTAATAAAATTAATTCATCTTTCATAGAAAAAAATGAATAAAATAAATCTATATATCATATTATATATCATATATATATATATATTATATATACGTAGACTATATATATATATAATTTTTTTTAGGGATATTATTATTATTTAGTTAGAAAACAATTTTTTTCTTAACTTCACAATCAACGTTCATATGTCCATATACTAGCTTTTTAGTCCCTGATTATGGGTGGAGTTTCCACGTGAAACATCTGAAAGTGAAAACTTCTGCATAGTTCAAATTTGAAAGATTCAGACAATATTAATAACTATGGAAATATCCACTATAAAGAAAATAAGAAAGAAATTCAAAAATCTTAGAAAACTGCTTTCTTTAGCGAGTGGAATATGCACAATAAACTTTATTATATTATAACTATTATGTGTGTGTGTAGAAAGATATTTGATTTCAAGTTGCCAATCCTCAATTTTCTATATCAATTTTACAACACTTTTAAGGACACCTGACAACAACTAGTGCGTATACGAATCCATTTAAGAATGTATGTATGAAATTCATTAGTCCAATTACAACTGCTCTATATGTGAATGCAACTATGCTTTATTGTACCATTTTCAACGAGCACTGTGACATCATTTCTTTCCATTTCTTAAATTGTGCCATACATGTAAATGACAGGACTAAAATACCCTATGTTCTAAGAGGCATGGAACTTGAAAACGTATTACATGAACTATGAAAAGTTTCCCATTAGAAATATAGCGTGGAAAAATTAGTTGTTACTGATTTTTTTTAGTTTCGAGACACATGGACCATTTACAATAAACCATCAAAACATTTTTATATGTATACAATGATGATTCTCTTAGTTTACATTGTTGAGGAATCAAAGGATGGTATAGTTTTTGTTGCTTGCATTGTGAAGCAATGTTAGTATTACCTTACACTTTCTACTTGAATAATTTGACTATTGTTGGATACCTCTTTTGGTTTGTTGGATGATTGGGATCTGATTTCATATTACAATTAGTTGATCTGCTATTCTCTTTGCTTGCATTTTCAAGAAATCTACTATTGAATATTGGCAAGAGGTAGGGCGTCATCCACATTTCCATGTTTCCACATATCCATACTTCCAATCTTAACATATTCTACTTTCTACTTCAAGAATTTAAGCATTGTTGAATTTTTTTTAAAAGCGAAGTGGCATATGATTACATTGTACAAAACAATATTTTTATGAATTTCTTTATTCAAGTTCTATGTTTTGTACTATGATATTTACTGATATTATTTACAATGTTTTGATTGCAATGTGTAGCTAGTTCATTATGCTATGTCATGTTTGGTTTCTTTTAGTGTGATTTTTGACATTGCTCTAAGTGCTAATTATTCAATTCCAAATCGATTTAAAGTAAATCTTCATGCAATTAAGTGGATTTAGGCATAGATAAGCACCATTTCCATAGAAGAAGTTATGAATTTGCTATACAAAAGGTTTTGCATCACATCTGTCATAAGTTCTACATGTTTAAAACTAAATCCATATTGGTCTTTCATTACATGTGAGCACCTTCCTCAATCTTCCTTAACCAATCACGATGAATGGATTCATTTTAATATCATTTAAGAGTTACATCAACATTCATTTGAAGTTGCATTTACAATATATGTAGGGCTATGAAAACTTGTGATCAATAATTATAATTGATATCACAGTTGTCAATGCTGCATTGTATTTCATTTTCAGTTCCCCAAAAAAAAAAATTGCCTAAATAAAGTATAGAATATGTTGCACTTAACTATGTTTGAAACTCAAGCTTTACATTTCCAAGGCCATGTGTACAATTATAAGAGTCCTTCTCATTTCGATATGTTTCTATATTTTCTGGAACTATTAACGTTTATATATTATGAATTTGTTACCTCACCCACCTAATCGCTTTTTCTTTTTTCACTCCACACAATGCCCCTCCTCACTTTGCCTCTCAAGTATTGACCAAGCTATTCACTAACATTATTTACTATGTTTTGATTGTAATGTGTAACTATATCATTGTCCTATATCGTGCTTTCCTCTTTGTGATGTGATTTATGTTGCACTTAACTGTGTTTGAAATTAAGGTTTTACATTTCCAAGACTATGTGTATAGTTACAAGATGCCTTACCATTTCAAGGATCACAAAACAAAGGAGATAGAACTAACCTGATAAAGATATCATAAAAATTGTCTTTGTTTTCAAAAATGGATTTTGTGCATAATTATTATGCTAACATGCAAAACACATAGCACTTAGAACTACATTCTTCACTATCGATTCCAACAACTTTGGGAAAAACCATTGATAACAAGCCTCCCCTGAGAACTAACTGAATAAGAATTGGAAATATCCATTTCTTTGTAATACATTGACATATTTCTAATAACTTGTTCTTATAACTAATTTCTATTAAAAAGGGTCTATCAAGAAAAATTTAAGAAATTTATAAATGATTCAAATTATCATATAGATCTCAAACAAATTTGTAAATTGTATTCTTATTTGAAGAAGTTGAGTATGGAAAAGTACAAGATAACTTACAAAGTAGTTTGCATGTATACACATGTTTATATTTGAAAATATTGCAATATTTATTTTTTTACTTAATTCAGGGAACTATTAACATTGATACATTTTGTGGATGAAGATTTGTTCTTCCACTCACCTGATTGTTTTCTCCTAATCCCCCCCATCCCACTATCAACCGTTGATATTTGTATTATGTTATTTACTAATGTTATTTTCTATGTTTTTCATTATCTTATGTACTTCTTTGCAATGTGATTTTTTAATTTGTGTTATTTGTTGGATGTGTGTTATACTCTTTCCACGACAGTGGGGTGTTAGCCCACCCTATTCGTTGCACCAAGCACAATAGGGGGGGTCATAGAGGGGTGACACCCCCCCCTGTGGTGGGGTTTAAAGAGTGGCGATATCACCTTGGCATGAGGTCTAGGGCAGCACCCCAAAATTATTTTTTTCGACCCTATAATAGGTTGGCGGAACTACCTATGGTTTTGTGCATGGGTTTTGCACATGGTTTTGGGCATGATGGGTTTTTCCCCATTGGTATTTTGTAGTTTTGGTCAAGGAGATGAAGTTATTGTTCTGATCAAGGTTAATAGATGGGTTTTATGATGTTTCGATATATATATATATATATTTATATATATATATATATAAGTATATATTATATTATATATATATATATATATTTATTATATATATTTATATATTATATTATATTTAGTATATAGATATAATGAAAAATCAATATGGTAGTCCAAGTTTTGGGATCCAAGGGAAAATCTCTGTGTATTTGTTTTATGTTTTGGCCATTGCATATTTTCTATTTTAAGAATTCGATTGCAGGTGATTTTTGTACATGGTTAAAACCTACATTACTGATTTATCAAATTTGGAAATATTAAACAAATTTCTAAATCAATCATTATCATACACAACTCAAACAAATTTGTAAATCGAATAAGCAAGACTACAACACAACTTATAAAATATTCTACATCTATACATACATGTATATTCCACAATATTCCAATATGTTTCTGAGAGGAGTTCGGATTTGCCACAGTGCTCATCATTTTTATATCGACGTTTCGAGTCTAAAACCAGACTCATCATCAGGATAATTGTGCAGAGAAAAGAAGGTAAATGGTAGGTATAAATATGAGAATGGCTAGATGCAAAAGCAAACTAGCCGACTACTGACAATTTAATTTAATTTAATAATTAAATTAAATTGTCAGTAGTCGGCTAGTTTGCTTTTGCATCTAGCCATTCTCATATTTATACCTACCATTTACCTTCTTTTCTCCGCACAATTATCCTGATGATGAGTCTGGTTTTAGACTCGAAACGTCGATATAAAAATGATGAGCATTATGGTAAATCCGAACTCCTCTCAGAAACCACCCCACAGTAATCTGCAATCCAAAAAATTCCAATATGTTTTTTACTGTGCCAAGAATATTAAAATATAACCCTTTATCATATATTGAATTTCAAAATTGGGTGAGAAAGTGGCAAAATTTGGTAATGATTTCTTTATTAATCAACCATTGATCTTGGAAGTTAACAATTCTACTGATTATGCTATGAAAATGGAGGTTTGATTCCTTTGTTCATGTTTTGTAAGAGCTCTTTTAACATCGTTCTTATGGCATTTGTTGAAGTTCCAATATCTTATCCATTAGCATTGAAATATCTTGGGTGAACATAAAGATATCTTGGCTTTATGCATATACCTCTTCATGTGTGTTTCTTCCATTGTTTCTTTGGGCCATTTTTTGTTGTTGTTGGTACAAAATTCAAAAAAGAATAGAAAAATGATAAAGCAAATCCTAAAAAAACTTATTAGTTTCAAAAGAAATGAAGCAAATCAGTCGCCTAGAAATTTTAGTGGTGAATTTAGTACTAACGGGTTTATAACAAGATGAACACTGACAAATTTCTTTCCCAAATCTATTAGAAACTAGTTTAGAGCCAACATGTCTACATATAATGTGTTAAAGATGATAAGTCAACTAAATCATGAATTGACATCAAACTTATGAAAGTACATTCAACTACTATCGATTTTAATGGTATTCATTAACTAGTGATCATCATCAATTTGGCTAGTACTGATTTTCCTGATCTATAATTAGAAAAGAGTATTCTAAAATTGGTTACCTTAAATCATATCCATTTTTCTTAATATCCAACTCGAGATAGTCCAATTGATACAATTCTATTTCATGATTCCTCCATTTAGCATGCTTTAGAGATTGATATCGAGATACTATTTTATTAATACACTAAATGTCATTCTATATTGATTAACTAAAAGTATCTTTCCAATAAATACAAGTATTTTCAACATTTATTTAGTGAACCAATGCATATTCAAGACATTCACTCTGTTAACTTCTTTTGCTATAAGCCAATTGTGCATTAGTGATTTTTCATTTGAAAATTGAACTCGTATTATTGAATATTAAATCAACCATGTTTTCAATCCATGTGAGAAAGAAATGTTGCATGAGAAAATTGATATATGGGTGATAGCAAGGATAAGTCAATTAATTAAAAATTTGTGACTTGTTATGGTTTCTACCATTTTATGTTAAGCTAAAATCTAGCATTCCAAAACTATTCTAAGTTTTCTCTGCACAACAAAATATTTCATTGTAAGTTGTGCACAATGGAAGCTCCGCACAAGGAATCTATGCTATGAAAAAGCATAAATTTGAAAATCAAATTCTGTAAGTTTACTATTTTGAATGGATTAGAATTATGAGTTTTTGAAATTGAACATTGAAACTATAATTTACATTATAACTTATGTGCTTTTATTGAAGTATGTAAAGGTAGCATGTGCGAAGCTATTTGTGTTCCTTTCTTTGCACAAGCACTCTCCACATACACTTTTTGGTGCACTCTCACACAAAATTGTTGCAATAATATCTGCATAGCTTTTGCCTGTATGCTGAAATAGATGTATGGGAAAACATCTATGCGGAGCAAGGAATAAACACTTTACATAACAATGTCGTGTATGTTCATATACATTTCTGCATGTGAAATATTTGGTGTCAATATTCAAACTTAAGTCTTGATACAAAGTAAGTGTAGAGACGTAGAAGTTCACTCAACCAGAAAAGATCTGCATAAAATTTATTATGCCACTCAACTCTACACAATAGATAAAACATCGTAAAAATAAAACAAAATATTAAAAATCAAATTCCTCCTCCATACACTTTTTTTTGCGAATTGCAAATCGTCAACTTTTACATTATTTTATACACATATTTTCTCGTTTGGTAATAATGTTTTTATTAGTAAAAAAACTAGAAATTAATTTATCTTTGCAATTTTATTTGTTAATTGTGCTTATATTGTTTCAATAATGAAATGGTTATACTTGACATTATAATTTTTGTAATGTGGATGAGCCAAAATTCCAAATAAACATATTTTTAAAATGATTTATCTATTCGTTCGTGGATTTCAACATTGTTTTCAATTGACCAAAAGGTGATTATTTTTTGCTCAAACGAAGTCACCCCAGACAAAGAAAGCTCAACACAATGAAATATTGACTATGACCAAATCAAATTTATTTAATAATAAATTTCATCAATTTCTAAATAGAGTAGGGACTTGTGCTACAATAAATTATTTCACTAAAGTTTAAAACAAGATCTCATAATACATTAAAATATGGGTTTTATTTTTCAAAGCATTATGAAAAACTTCATATCTCATTTTGCAATAGTCAATGCTAGACTACTCTTTGTAATTAATTTATAGAGAAAGGAGAAATATTGTGGGAGAAGTGTGGAAAAAAGGGTGTGTGGATAAATTGGGTGCATGTGAATTTGTTAAGGAGCAGGGACTAGATTGAATCATGCTTTCTTCCTCCAAAGTGCACATAAATATAAGCTAATTTATGAATGACTATAATTTTCGTTATTGTGTTTTTTGAAACTGATGTAATTGAGATTGCTACTGGTCCCTAAGAAGCTTTCATTTTAAACTTATTTTTGATTTTAAACATTTGATCACAATGATGTGTGATATGCTAAAAAAAAAATTAATGCATTGAAGCAATTGTTAAAGATCAATAAGGAAACAACTAAAAATTAGATATTAAAGATTAAAAATGAATTCAATAAAATGAAACAATCATTTCATTGAATTTTAAATAAAAAAATGTAAATAAGGAAAAAAAGAATATGTGGATGTAATAAAAGTGATTACAATGTCAATAACAACTTAACAAAATGTTGCTTCACTTCTAGAAAAGGAAAATAATCGTTGGCTCGGAAAACTTTCATGATCATTACATATCCAAAAGCTATTAACTATATGGGGTAGTTATGGAACAATATTCTCTATTCCTGAACTTGATGATAGCGAAAGTTAAAACTCATAGTGTATATGTTTATCCATATGAGCCAATCTACCTTCAAATAGATCTAGCTTTTCCTGAAAATGTTCCTGACTAGTCTTCAAATTTTCTAATCTATGTTTGAGATCATTCATGAATGAGATGATAGTATTTAGATCAACATTCCCGTTTCTTATGAGTTTTTCCAGAAGCATTTTGAGATATGCAATTTCAATACCAAAGTTGCATTCATCAAATGCACAGTCATTAAAATCAAACCTATTGACGGGGTTAGAATTTATAACCTCCCCCTAACCAATTCTCTCCACATGATGTCAAGTTGACTTTACTCATTCATTAACTCCACACCTCACTCTACCTCATTTTCATGGCATCTTGCATTTTACCAGAAACAGAAAAGACTCAAATACAATAATGTTATAGACAAGCTAAACTAAGGAATGATTTTACATTAAACATAAGAACAAGTCAGCTAATAACAATAAAAGCCCACTTAGGCTAGCATTTCAATGAACCAAGACCTTGTTCCAATATAAATTTTTTAGATGAATAGTCACAAATTATAAAAGAAAAGTTACATAATAACAAATAATAACAACACCAAATATTGAAACAGGATCATAGAAGAATTCCACCTTAGTTCCCAATATTTTCGCAAATAAAAAAAGGTTTCCCTAATTTTAAAATATTTTGATAACTTAATTTTCATATTTGATTAATTTCCTTTCCGATTAATGAAATCATATATTCAATAAATCAACATTGTATAATGATTATTTCTATTTAACAAATTGATTGATATTATAAAATAGTCGTTTTGACATTTATTCAACTAATGCATGCATAAACATTTCTCCATAACTAATTTTTGTTCTAACAGAGTGGAAGGATGTGAAAAAAACAATATGTGTGGTAGAACCTTCATTCATTTTTTCATACACTTTCGTATACGTTACCCATTCACACATAACAACTTTCTAGAACACATATTACTGAATATTAAAAACTTAATTATGGCTAATAATGAAATTTTTATGCCTCAAATTGTAATATGCAGAGTACATGGATGCAAAATTAATTTATTAAGGCATTGCGGTGTCCCTGTTTTGTTGTTAATAGCAAAATTAATAATTGAAAACTAGAAGACATGCCATTAGAACAAAGTCCATAATTCACGCAATTTGGAAAAATACCAATAGATGCTTTATTATATTCAATGAGATTTTGTTTATGTAACCAATATATAAAGTAAAGATCTACACATGGTTACATTGTTTCGCGAAGCATGTTTTATATATAAATAACCTGATTAGAGGTATCCGTTACAATTTTTTCTTACTCCAAACAACATCAAAATGTGACAATTTTGTAGCACAGATAAACAAGAATCAAGAAACAAAAACCATTACCAAATTCAATAGACTGGAATTCACATAAGCTATAAACATATAATGATTTTACCATTACTGTGCTACAAATGCTTATGATATCAATAGTACCTTACATTAATATCTGATTATATATGTATTAATCATAGAATTAAATCTTAATTAGGCTTTTATAATGTCCTGATTACATATCAATTATTATTTTATATCAAATAATTGCCAAAATGTTGTCGACAAACAAGGAAATGTGCATAAGAAGTGTGCAAAGAAAACAACTCTACTGATTACGTGTCAATTCACTGAGTAAATAATGAAGATACTAATTTATAATATCTAAAAATATATTTGCTAATCATAAAATTAAGTCTCGATTATTTTTTTGCGATGTCCTAATTACGTATCAATTATTCTTTTATATATGATAATCGATAAAATGGTACTGGTCAGTAAGGAAATGTGCATAAGAAGTGTGTGAAACAAACAAGTTTGTTGATTCACTGAATAAATAGTGAAAATACTATTTTATAATATTGATAAATACATTCTTATTGATATGCTTATGAAAAATAATCATTATACATGTGTAGAATGTGAAGATGCAGAGGATGCTTCAATTGGGCAAAATAAATATGCAAATATAAGTGTAAGAAGGAGTTTCGTACATCATTTCAATTTTTTATGAGGCATTATAGATGTGAAACCTATGAAAATTCTTAAAGTATTTACAAATAGTAAATGGCATTAAGGACTAGAACAATATGCTGATTACATGTTGATTCATCGAATAAATGCCAAAAAGAGTATTTTATAGTATAAATAGATACGATTTTATTGATATGTTTGCAATCAATGATCATTACACAATTCATCAGAGAAAATGATATTAAGGACCTGAGCAATAACACGATTGCATGTTTATTTGCTGAATGGATATTAAAAGTAAAGGTAAGCATTAATCAATATTTCAATGTTAAGTGCCAACTCATTTACATCGTAATCAATATATGTCAATCCAAGTTTCATTATCTTCACAAACATTTCCATTTCAACAAAGTTTTTCGATATATGGTTGTGTTTCACACTTGTCCATTTTCGCATGCTTTAGTGCTAAATGTTTTCAACAATTTGTACATTACTCATTATCATTAGAATGATTATGTAATATAGTATGTTATAAACACTAACTCTTACTTGTAATCCTTGCTTCCGCATTATTTCTTTGATTAATAAAGAAACATAGCCATAATAATTCATAGTACAGAAGTATGGTGTCTAGCATTTAGTGCATTTGATAATTTGAAGAACCTTATACAAATGTGGAGTGATAATACTGGAGTTCTTCTTCTCAATAATCTTCGATTTGAAAGATGCACTAATGTGTTTTGAACTGAAATGTAGGTTCACTAGCATTAGTGAAATTTTGAGGTCTAAAATGGGCATTATAAGGAATATTTTATAATAATAGTGGAAATAATACAATAATATTAGACTACATCATCAAATTTTAGAGGGAAAAATAACTACTTTTTCAACTCCTATTTTTAAGTTATCTCCCTACGGTTTTATTCAAATTTCGAGCATGAGCACTCATTCGATGAAAAATTTAATTCCTCATCCAAGGAGTACCCATGTTGCATAATTTTGATGGACCCTGCTATAAGAAAACTGATAAATATGTGAAAAAACATTTTTGCAATAATGTTTTTCATGTATTTCTCATTTTTCATGTAGGACGGTTCATCAAAAGTATGCAACATGGGTATACTTTAGATGAGGAATTAAATTTCTCATCCAACAAGTGTGCGTGCTTGAAATTTAAGTAAAATCATATGGATATATGTTGAAAATACGAGTTGAAAAAGTAATTTTTTTATTATTTTTATTTTTTAATGTTTTTATTTTCTTACTCAAATATAGTGAGTCATCCCCCATGTTTGACATCATCATATTGAATCCTATTGGTTCTTATAAAGTTGATTTTGGTTGTATACTTTTGTTTTGAGGTCCACTTTTTACCTCAAAATTTCTCTAATGCTTCAATCGTTTAAAAACTAGTATTAGGTGGAAGGAAGCTATGCATGAGAATTATGAAAATTGAGAATGGATGTGAAATTACAAAAAATTATGACATAAAAATTTAGAATACTTAGATATGGATTAAGCTTTCATTATGGAGGAAGATGGCTTTCATTGTGTTGGATTGATGTGCTATGTAAGAGCTAGAGTACAATGTCTATAAGGTAATCTTCACACTTCACACTTCACACAATGAAAACCTCTTTCGATAAGGTATATTGTATGACAGTGCGAAGAGAGAATGCATGCCTCTTCTTTTTGAGAGATGCACTACTATGCCTTGAACTGAGAGGTAGTTTCGTTGGCTTGAATCATTTAAAAACTAGTATTGCATAGAAGAAAGGTGTGTGGGAGAACTATGAAAAGGGAGAATGCATGCAGAAGTACAAAATATTCTGGAAACACAATTTAGAATACAAAGATACAAATCAATCTTCCATTGTACACGAAGATGTCTTTCATTGTGTGAGATTCATTTGCTATTTAAGAGATTGAGTACCAATTCTATAAGGAAACCTCCACACTTTGCATAATGAAAGCATGTTTTACTAAGATATGTGGGAGAACTGTGTGGAGAGAGAATTCATACGGAAATGCAGAACATCACGACACACTTGTTCTACTACACCAATCACAAATAAAAAAAAAAAACCATCTAATGTTGTAGCCTTTAATGTATTTAATAATGTGAATATCCTTATACAAATGTGGAGTGAGAATATTCGAGTTCTTGGTCTCAACAATATTCACTTTTAGAGATTCACTAATTCGTTTTCACCGTAAATGTTGTTTCATTGGCTTCAAATGTTTAGAAACTAGTATTGTGTGGGAGGACGACATGCAAGAGAACTGTGTAGAGGGAGAATGCATGCAAAAGTACGGAACATTGTGGCAGAACAATTTTGAATATGGAGATGGCATGTATCAAGTTGGAAATAGGATCCTCGGTGCTGGCATCTATGACAATCCTGATAGCAACCCCAACTAGACTCAATATTGAAAATGCAAAAGCGTAATCCATGCAAGAAAGGAACGAGTGTTGCAGTATTATCATGAGAAAATTTATTCCCATGACAATTGTATCAAAAATCTTGTGTAAGCACATCATCCAAAGGGCTCTCCATGTGTTTTGCTCACTCTCTATAATGTCGATCATTATGTCCTTGAACATTGAGTGGAAGTAGAGCACCGATATCAACAAAAATATATCTGTTAGACGATACGTAAATGTAGACAATGTTCCTTCCTCTTTTAAATTTCCACCTTTATGCACAAACCCATTGGTCTTCCAATTCTGATTTTCCCAAATGATGATGCAATTTACTGACATTTTCATAAGGTATTAGAGAGATCTCCATTATGCATATATTTTTGTGGGAGAGCTTTGTGAAAAGAGCTTTCATCATGTGGAGATATTTCACTGTGTAGATAACTTGTGTAGAGAGGTTTAATTATGAGGAGAGATTTCATGATGTGGGGATTTTTGTGTGGATAGATTTCATTGGAGCAAGTTTTCTCCGCAAACCACACAACCTTTAATCAATTAATTATCGATAAAGGCAGAGACCATGGTGCGTTGCATTTATTACCCTTGTCCTATATTCCAACATTCACCTTCTCCTAGAGTTTTAGCAATGAATATGTTTGTTGTTTTAACATTTCACAATGGGTATTGTCTTTCTTCATTTCTTAATATGTAATTAAGACATATTAATTTAATACTTTTTAAGGTATTGTTTAAAAGATAACTATGAAATCTACAAATTATTTATGTTAATTTTGTGTAACTTTTTATTAAATTTGTTTACTATATTTTCAAAAACATATTTATGCATATATGTGTATTAATTTCAAATTAAGTTTTCAGAATTTTTATTTAGAATATTTTTAGTAGCAATCACATATTAGAGGTTGACATTTATTTTAAAAGTAGTCATGTTCTTTCTTCTCTTTTTTTTTGTTGGTTGATTTATGGAAGGTTTGAATCTTGATTTTTCATCAAACATACCATTTTACTATCAAGACAATCACCAATTTCACCCTTTTCCCTTTTAATTAAATTGATTAACTAAAAAGATGTCATATGAACATGAGTAATAGTTTTCTAAGCATGTTGTATTAGTAAACCATGATATTGGACTATATCATAACAAAGCTTATTTATAGATTAAGAATCTCTATAGTAAAATGAGAATGAATCTCTATTGCTAAAAATCTTGTAACAAATTCTTTCAAAATTATAATTTAATATTTTTTTATAATTTAAAGTTTTGACACTCTAAAATATATCATAAAACAATATCCATATTATTATTAACAATTATCAAACATTTAATTTATATAACTCAATTAATTTAATAATATTAAATATTTTAAACTATCCCTTACAAAATATTAATAACACTCATGTTTCATTAAAAATACACTAACTCTTTTTGAGAAACAACTTTATAAAAACACTAAATTAAAAATAGCATAAAATATAAAATTCGACAAATATGTAAGAGAATTTAACTATTAATAAATTTCCACAAGTTTCATATTTCTAAATACACCATCTTTGGTGTTTAACACTTTCCTTCACAAATGTGCTAATCAAATTCTTCCTTACATATGCTTGTTGATGATTTTTTTTTAATAAATAAAGTAATATTACTTCATTTCATTAATTAATAATTTTTTAGGATAATGATGTATATATAAATTTTAAATATTATTATAATAAAATTAAAGTTTATAATAAATACATGTCTTAAATGTGTATATACCTCAACACCAACATATATTAAGAAGATAATCAAATTTCATTTATATTAAGTTGATTTATGGATACTGAATTTTGAAGTATAGGTTGCTTAACCTCATTTAATAAGTATATGAGATATTTTGATAATTGAATTATTTACCTCGAATCTATTTAGAGAAAGAACGAATCTAAGGGATGACATCAATGGAATAATATCATTATTCTCCATGCTATCTGGTGTGAATTCCCTTCACGAGACATATTAGTTTATGTTAATAAAAATGTTAAAAATTCGATTTATAGATGTGGTAATTTTTTTTTTTTTAAATAAGTATTAAAAATGGTCATCTTAAAATTTTTAAATAATATATAAAATAAATATATTTAAATATTTTTATTTTAAAATAATTATATATATAATTTTTTTTGTTCTTGAAAATAATTAATTAAAGTATATAAAATTTGTGAAGATTAAAAAATATAAATTTCAAATCCGGAAATTATAAATGTTTTATATCCGGAATATAGATGTTTATTAGAGAGAAACAACTATATTAAATTCTCTTTAAAAAAATTTATACATTTGTTTTATATGTTTTATTATATTATTTTGAGATTTTCTTAATTTTTAAAATATATTAAAAATAGGAAAAATCCGTCGTATTGCACCTTTTAAATTAATTAGTTAGTGTTATTTTTTCACATATCAATTATATGTAATGTCTTTGGTTTGCATTTATTCTCATTACATTATTTTTACATTGAAATTTAAAATTAAGAAGAATGTATCCTAACCCTCGTAATTGTAAAATAACATTGTAAATTGATTAGTTATTGTTATTTATTCTCACATATGGATAATGTGATGTCTTTTGTATGCAAGAATGGATTTGTTAATTTTAAGTAATAACAATCTTACATTATATGAGTATTCAATGCTTTAATAAACCATTCATTTATGTATACTTCCAAATAATAAAACGAACGAGGCTCAATTGTTTAGTAGATTGTGTTCATAGAATGGGTTTAACCCATAAAACAATGACTCTCTGACCACCTCGAGCTCGAATTATTAGTGTTGTTTATGAATGATTTACTGATATTTTTTATATTATATTTTATAAATAGTAAGGAGTTAAAGAATTTTGTTATGGAAAGGTTTCATAAATATATAGGGTGGGTAGAATGAAGAGATACTATATTAAGGAATTCAACCCCATTTGGAATCTCCAACAAAAAGAATATTTTAGAGCTAGCATTCCATTGAGAGTAAAGATTTTTATTGTTCAATTAAGAACTATTTCGCAACAACTTTGGTGTGAAATAGGATGGTCGAAAAGACATAAAGAAGCTTGGGAAGAATGAATGTATGATTTTTTCACTTCTAGAGTAGTGGAATTAGAAAAACATTTCATTTTGGAATGTAATGCTTTCAAAGTCAACAGGCACAACTATGGAAATATGTTAGCATCAACCCTTTGGCATTGTTTTCCAGCGAGAGCACTGTTAGAAGGATGGACCAACTCATCATCAATTTGAATAAGAAAATGATTGAATTGTGAAAGTCGAAAAGTAGGGAGGAGAGTGGTCCCATAAACTAATTTTAGTCTCATGGTCAATAAAATATCATTCATTCATTCTTATCTCTAGTTGTAATATCCACTTCGTGTTTTATGTAGTTGTGGGAAACCTTTGGCTATATATTGTGGTTATTTACCAACCCATCAATTTGAATAAGAAAATGATTGAATTGCAAAAGTAAAAAAAAAGGGAAGAGAATGGTCCCATAAACTAATTTTAGTCTCATAGTCAATAAAATATCATTCATTCATATTTCTAATTGTAATATCCACTTCGTATTTTATGCAATTATAGGAAACTTTTAACTATATATCATGGTTATTTACCGACCCCAATGACAAAAATGAAAAAGAACTTAAGGATGTACCAAAAAATAACTACACAAAAATATAAAATATCCACTTATACATTCTCAAAAACATCAAACTAATTTTCTTAGCAATAATATAACGAAAAAGAAATTACTGGTAAGATTTTGCATTTATGTAGGTTTCAATAAAATAATTGAGTTTGTGGAGATTTATGTATTTTGTGTCCATGAATGGGAATAAGAAGTATACAATTGTATTTGAAATAAACCTTGATTTTTATTTTTAATTACTATGTATTATTTATTAAATATTTCTAAAAAAATTATTCTCAAGTAAACAAATTAATTTTTATTTTTATTTTTTTATTTTTTATTTTTATGTTTGTCAAGTTATCTGAGCTTTCCACAAATTATATCAAGCTTGACTTGTGGTGCCACCCAGGGGCATCTAAACTGTCGAAATCTCCTGGGGATCACCTCTGGCTTAGGCCACACCAGTCCTTAACATGATTGGATTTTTTCCTGATTCATTAATTAAATGATCTTTGAGGTCCTCCCCGAGCGCCTTTATATATGCTTATTATAAAGTAAAAAAAAATAAAAAAAAAATTAGTTAGAATATTTTGCATTTACATGGGTTTCAATAAAATAATTGAGTTTGTGAAGATTTATGTATGTTGTGCCAATCAATAGGAATAAGAAGTGTATAATTATATTTGAAATAAACTTTGATCCCCATCCTTAATTACTACTTACTATCCATTTAATATTTCTAAAATTCTATTTTGAAATAAACAAATCAATTATTTTTTGTTTGTTTGTCAAGTTCTCCATATATTACATCAACTTGACTTGTGGCTTGAGAAACTGTGACCCAAAGGCATATGAATCATCAAGATCACCCAGGGATCGCACCTAGCCTGGCCCACACCAACCCTTAATATGCATAGATTTTTTCCCATGAATTTTGAACCGATGACTTTTACATCACATAGTGACTTAACAATACATCCATCACCATCTATTCTATGCCTCATGAACAATAATCAAATCAATTATATTTAAAATAAATAAATCAATTCATATAAAATTTATATTTTTTATTAAATAATTATATTTTTTTTATAATGATTTTAATAAAATATGTTAATATAATATTTTTTTTTTTATTTTTATAAAATTAATGGATTGTTTTTTATTACACTAATTTTAATAATATATTAATATTTTTTATAATACAATCCTTTATATTATTATTTTTTTTTATATTTATTTTTTATTATAAATTTTTATTGATCTATAAAAATAATTAAACAAAAAAACTATTAAACCAAATTAATCTCATGTTACGAGTATGATCGTAATCATCATCTCATCCAGTGACTATATTTGAATTCAACCTTTAGAACTTAGTAATGGATGGTCATAATTTTCTCGCTTTTATTTTTAGTTTAATTTTCTAATATATAATTATATCTTAATTAAATCATAATTGTAACACTAAATAATATCAATGAATGGATATTAGCGAGGGTTTCATATATTGTTTGAATTTTAGACTTGTGAGCGATAAAGTCATTTTTTAATAGGCTGCCAAACAGATTTTACTTATTCAGATAAATTATGTGTAAGAATACAAAACTTTTCATGTTTCAGGTAATATTTTATTTACTTTCAAGAATTTATAATGCAAAATTCAAATAGTTAGTTTTGATGCAGCATCTACTGGATATATTGAAAATTTCATTATTTTGTACGCATTTTATATTTTCAAATATCAGATTAAATATCATTATCAATGAAATTCGTATCTTTATTTCATTTCTAAAAATTCAAATAGGATTAATTTAATTATAAATTAATAAAAATCCACATTCTCAAAATTCATATATAGATTATTATCATAAAATTTAATATTAATAAGGTTAATATAATCATTAAATTGAAAATAATTGATAAAAAGATGTTAAATTTTTCTAGCACAACTATATGAGATGAGGTCTGTGAGCAAGGCTTAGAATCAAATCTTACTAGGTGGTTGTGTGAGGGGACATACTAAAAAGGTTGTGTGAGGGGACATGCTAAAAATTCTAGTCAGTTTAGGGTTGGTGTGGCCTAGGCCGAATGCAATCCCCGGATGACTCTGATGGCTTAGATGCGAGGGTGCTCCTGGGTCGGAGCTTTTCAAGCCACAGGTCAAGCTTGGAGGAGGATCACAGACAACTTGAAAAAAAAATTATCACTAAAAAGAGATATTGATTACAATATATTATTTTGGAGAGCTCACTTCCCATAAAAAAGAAAAAAGAAATTGAAAAATTCAAAAAGTTAGAATTTATTAATTTAGTTGACTTATTCGTATCTCATTTATCTAGTCAAATTTTTTAAAAACATGGTATTTAAAATCATTTACTTACTTTTATTTCAAATATTATTGACTTATACAAATTTATTGTGGGCTTATCTAAAACAAAATTAATAGTTGCTATGCAACATAGTAGTTTCCTATATAGCTAATTAATTGGTTCTCCCCATACAAAACTTTCCACACCCTTCCTCTGCACAATCACAATGACAGAGCTTCCTCCACACACATTTCCTCTACAGAACCACAACAACACAACTTCCTATACACAACTACCTCTCTCCACACTTAAAAAACTTCCACAACTACCTTTGAAATAGCTTCCTCCAAACAAAACTTTCCAACCAAAAAAACTATTCACAATTATTGCAAAAGCAAGGAAATCAATTTTGGGATAAGGTTACATTGTAGCTTCACTTCAACGAAACACAATCACTGAGTAGCTTTCACACATTAACATTAATTAACGTCAGTAGTACATTGTATTCATTGTATTAATTAAAGTTGTCAAAAGGGGTCTTTATTTTTTGAAATAGAGTAACTCTAATTTTTAATGTCGATTTAAAATTATTTTATTTGAATGTTATATTCTTTTATTAGTCGATTGAATATCCATAAACAAGTAAGATAGATATCGTATTTTGTGTGGAGGGTGGAGGAAGTTCATTAAAAGGGTCTTTATTCTTAGGGGTCTTTATTTTTTGAAATAGAGTGACTCTAATTTTTAATGTTATTTTAAAATTATTTTATTGGAATGTTATATTTTTTTATTTATGTTGATATTACAAATTTTTTATGCTCCTTTGCTGTTTTGTCTCTTTTCTATTCTATTATTGCCCCTTTGGTTAATAGAGCAATTAAAATGTTTTATATATTGATTGTATTTGTCGTGATATTGTCAAATATACTATAATTACCAGCTAAGAGGATCAAAAGATATCTGTTATATATGTTCGGACGCGCGGGAGTTCTCCTATCATAGGAAGTAGGTAGAAAGATCATTTTTTATTTCTACATGACTTTATTTTTTTAGTTTTGACAGTGGAGCTTGTAATTTAATTAATTATTTATTTGATAAATATCTGATTATTTTAAGTAATTAATTATTTGTTATATTAGTATAAAAAATTTAGGGATATACTGCAAGTGGTTTATTTTTATGTTTTTTTCGTTTTTTACTTTATTTATTATCTCCATTTTTTTATGTTTGCCCTTTTCTTATTTATTATAATTTGATATATTTACAAAATAAAGTCCAAAGTTTTAGGAGATGCATATCACTAGACTTTGTTTCACCATTTATATATTTTAGATTAAATTTCAACTTCAAAATTTTCAATTTAAGATCGATCTATTTATTAGAAAGATTAAATATTCTATATATATTATTATAAATTTGAATATATTTACAGAAATAAAGTAAAAAAATTTAGAGATACATATCATAGACTTGTGATATTCACCCAAGTTTATAATTATTAAGATAAATTTCCAACTTTAAAATTTTCCAATTTAGATTGATCCAAATTTATTGAAAAGATTTAAATCTACAACATGGTTGATCATTGGGGTTCATTGGAATAAAATCTGTGCAATCAAACATTACTGTTGAAATATTAATTTCAACTTGCCATGCAACAGCATTAAAACGGAGACCATAAAACCATTTTTGAAAACCACTGAACCTCATCGGACTGCTTTTGATACGGAAGTGGTATTCCCTCAAACTCACCGGATGCAATAAAATTCTGCCAAGTGTCAATTGTACTTTCAGTAAAACCACTTTTCATCGGGACATAAAGTTTGGTAGATAAGGCCCATCCGATATTGTTCCGAACCGTCGGATTGCAAGGATGGATGATGTCCGTTGATTGCATCCAAAGTTGTGTACAGGCCTGCAACAAACACATTGCGTGAAGTTTTTGGTTGACTACTAGTAAAACTTAAATGAAATTAAATGTGTTCGTAGAGTATTGGTAAAAGATTTTAATTTTAATGTTTTTTATTTATGGAGACATGGGCATAGCATATAGCATTTTAATTATAATGTTTTTAATTATTCACGGGAGTAGGATAGGTAAAAAAATATGTAATGGTTGCTTTATTATGTATTGCATATACATTGTAATGTAAGGGGAAGCATAAAAAAATATGTAATGGTTGTTTTATTATGTATTGGATATACATTGTAATGTAAGGGGAAGCAACGCGCAGGTGAAAACACACACAGTAGTGTGAATGTAAGAGTGGACTTATGTAATGGAATGAAAAATGCATAGCAGTGCGAGGTAAAAATATTTGCAGTAGAGCATATGTAAGGGATTTCTTTTACAGCAGTAAATCCATGTAATTTTTGTGTTTACACAGGAGTGAATGTAAAAGAAATTTTTACACACAGTAGTGTAAAATTTCAAAAGGAGACAAAGTAATTTCTTTTGAAGTTCTTGGTGAATCCCTCTGAGAGAAAGAGGATGAATTTTGTATCAGTCTTTTATTAATGAATACAAAGTGTTTTTATGTGTGAGAAAATATCTTCCTTCTCAGAAATCAGTTATAACTTCCCTGTGCTAAGATCCTGGAGAGAAACAGAGCATTGTCTCTGTGTTCAGTTAATTTGTTTTTGGAATTTTACCAGAAAAATTCCCAACAGTGCTGAAGGAAGGAGTTTTTTGTTGCAGCAGATTCTCCAGCAGAGTGAAGACTTAGTCAAAGATCCAGGTATTTCTCAAGTTAATTTTTGTGTTACTGCTGAAGACAGTCAATTTTTTTTAAATACACAGTCAAGTATTAGAAGCATAACTTAGAGAGCAAGAATGGCTAGCACAAGCACCAGCATGGGTATGTTTAATACTCAGCTCTCACAGTTTAATGGGAAAAACTATGACTATTGGGCAATAACCATGAGAGCCTTGTTTGCCTCACAAGATTTATGGGAACTAGTTCAAGACGGCTTTGAAGAACCAGCAGATGAAAATGAGTTTAACAGATTAAATCAGGTAGAGAAATATCTATTGAAGAGAAATAGGAAGAAGGATTCAAAAGCCCTTGTATTTTTGTATCAAGCAGTGCATGAGAGTGTGTTTCCAAGGATAGCAGTAGCCAAGACATTCAAAGAAGCATGGCAAACTCTCAAGACAACCTATCAAGGCATGGAGAAAGTGAAGACAACAAAACTACAGTTGCCGAGGAGAGATTTTGAAAATATTTGCATGAAGGAGTCAGACAATATTGACTCATTCTTCACACATGTAATTGGACTGGTCACACAGATAAGGACTCATAGAGAAGTTCTTGAAGAAAGGAGGATTGTGGAGAAACTATTGAGGATCCTACCCTCAAAGTTTGATGTGATTGTCACCACCATAGAAGAGACAAAGGATCTCTCAAACTTTTCAGTTGATGAACTTCATGCATCACTGATAACACATGAGCAGAGGTTGAGTAGAAATGAAAACTCATCTCTAGAGCAAGCCTTTAAGACCCAGATGTCCTTTGGAAGAGGAAGAGATCAAGGAAGAGGAAACAAGAGAGGAAGAGGTAGAAGCCAAAATAGAGGTGGAAGAAACAGTCCAGCAAATGCTCAAGGAAGAGGAGCAATCCAAATCAGAACCAAGGCCAAGGCAGCAGCCAACAAAGTGGACATCATCATGCTCAAGGACAAAGGTATGAAAAATCCAATGTCCAATGTTATTATTGTAAAAAATATGGGCATTATGCAAATGAATGTAGGAAGAAACAACATGATATGAATAATAGATCTAGTGCAAATATTACTAGAGAAAACATCAACCAAGACAATGTGTTGATAGCTTGTAACATGGCTGAAACAAACAGTGATGATATATTGTTTCTAGACTCCGGTTGCAGCAACCATATGACAGGAAACATAGCCCTGTTTTCCAAGTTAGATCAAAATGTGAAATCACAAGTCACACTTGGGACTGATAGTAAAATTTCTGTTATGGGAAAATGAGAAGTTAAAATATTTACAAAGAAAGGTGAAAAGAAAACCATAGCAGATGTCTATTATGTTCCTCGAATGAAATGTAACCTCTTAAGCATTGGGCAGCTTGTTCAAAAGGGGTACAATGTTTTCTTTATGAATGATGTATGCACCATCATGGATAGAGCACCCATCAAAAGATGTATTGCTGAAGTGAAGATGACAGGGAATAGGATGTTCCCTCTCAGAATAAAGGCAAATTTGAAAAACAAAGAAGTAATTGCAGCACTTACCCAAGAGGCTTTTCAAAGCGTACCAAAGGATGAAACTTGGTTGTGGCACTTGAGATTTGGAAATCTCAACTTTGGAGGTCTTAACTTGTTGAGTAGAAAAGGAATGGTAAGAGGATTATTACTAATAGAGAAACCTGACAGCCTTTGTGAAGGTTGTATCTTGGGAAAACAACACAGAGAAAGCTTTCCATCAGGGAAAAGAATAAGGGCAAAGGCACCCTTAGAGATTGTTCACTCAGATGTATGTGGACCGATGCAAACTCCATCACTAGCAAGCAGCCAATATTTTCTAACATTCATAGATGATTTTACTAGAAAAACTTGGGTTTATTTTCTAAAGAACAAAAGTGAAGTATTTGAAAAATTTCGAAATTTCAAAGCACTTGCAGAAAATCAAAGCGGGCTGCATATCAAAGTTCTAAGAACTGATAAAGGAGGTGAGTATATCTCCAAGGAATTCCTACGGTTTTGTATAGAAAATGGAATTCATAAGCAATTTACAGCTAGGTACACCCCGCAGGAAAATGGAGTTGCTGAAAGAAAGAATAGGACCATCATGTATATGGCGAGGAGCATGTTAAAAGAAAATCATTTGCCAAATGAGTATTGGGTTGAAGCTGTAAATTGTGCAACATATATTTTGAACAGGCGTCTTACAAAAGCAGTGATGAGCAGAGTGCTGGAAGAAGCATGGAGTGGGAGAAAGCAAAGAGTCACCCACATGAAAGTTTTTGGTTGTGTGGCTTATGCACACATTCCAGATCAGTTAAGGAGGAAGTTGGACAGCAAAGGGGATAAATGTATTTTCATTGGATACAGTGATGAATCCAAAGCTTACAAGTTGTATATCTCATCTACCAAGAAGTTTTTTGTGAGCAGAGATGTTCAATTCATTGAGGAGGAAGCTTGGGATGGAAGCATAGAGAAAACAGTAAATGTTAAAAACTGTTTCTCTCATGATGAAGATGATGAGGAGATGGCTGAAATACATCCCCAAACAGCAGTGCCAACACAAGGGCAGCAAGGAACACCCTTGAGGGGAAATGAAAGTGCTTCTCCAAGAACACCACAAGGAGGAAATTCAAGTGCTTCTTCAAGCACTTGCACACCAAATGAAAGAGGTAAGAAGTTCATAAATTTAAGTGACATTTATGAGCAAGAGGAAACAAATGAAGGTATGAATTCTTTGTTTGCATTATATTGTCATGTCGATGACCCTATTCATTTCGAAGATGCAATAAAGGATAGGAAATGGATAAAAGCTATGGATGAGCAGATCAATGCCATAGAAAGAAACAAGACATGGGATTTGGTTGAGCTACCAAAAGGTAAAGAAGTCATTTGAGTTAAATGGGTTTACAAGACCAAGAGTTATGCTGAAGGAAAAATAGAAAGACACAAGGCAAGGTTGGTTGTCAAAGGATACAAGCAGCAGCATGGGAGAGGCTATGAGGAAACTTTCGCACCAGTTGCAAGAATAGAAACCGTGAGAGCAGTGTTATCCATAGCAGCACAAAACAAGTGGAAAGTTTACCAAATGGATGTGAAGTCAGCATTCCTAAATGGAGTGTTAATGGAAGAGGTTTACATAGAACAACCTCTAGGCTACAAAAAGAAAGGCCAAGAGCACAAAGTGTGTAGATTGAAGAAAGCTCTTTATGGGCTAAAGCAAGCGCCAAGAGCATGGTATAGCAGGATAGATTCCTATCTACAGGAAAATGGATTTGAAAAATGTGAGGGAGAACCCACCCTCTACATAAAAAAAAGATGGTAAAATTTTAATTGTTGTGTTGTCTGTTGATGATGTTGTTTTCACAGGTAATGATGATCATCTCATTGAAAACTTCAAAACAATCATGAAAGAGGAATTTGAAATGACTGACATGGGTTTGCTGAGATACTTCTTAGGAATAGAAGTAGATCAAAATGGAAATGAAATTTTTATCACACAAGCAAAATATGTAAATGAAGTATTGGAAAGATTTAACATGCAGGACAGCAAGGCAGCAATCACTCCCACAGTGATGGGATTAAAACTCAGCAAAGAGGACAGCAACAAGGATTTTGATCCTAGCTTGTATAAGAGCATAGTTAGTAGCCTAATGTATTTGACTACAACTAGGCCAGATATAATGTTTTCTGTTAATTTGATTTCCAGATTCATGGAGAGGCCAAAAAAATCACATTGGCAGGCAGCAAAAAGAATTCTGAGGTATGTTAAAGGTACTAAAAGGTTTGGAATTTTATATTCTACTTCAGAATGTTCATATTTAATTGGATACACTGATAGTGATTGGGTTGGAAGTGTAAATGATCGGAAAAGCACATCCGGTTATGTTTTTCACATGGGCTCAGGAGCCATTTCATGGGCTTCTAAGAAACAACCTATTGTAGCGTTGTCTACAGCAGAGGCTGAATACGTGGCAGCTACAGCAGCAACATGTCAAGCAGTTTGGATGAGAAGAACGTTAAGGAGCTTAAGCCAAGAGCAGGCAAAAGGAACAATGATTTTTTGTGACAATAGCTCAGCTATTGCATTATCTAAGAATTCGGTGTTTCATAAGAGAACGAAACACATGGACACAAAGTTTCATTACATCAGGGAATCGGTAAGCAGTGGAGAAATTGTTTTACAACATTGCAAGACTTAGGAGCAGGTTGCAGACATTCTGACCAAGCCATTGGACCAGAAAAGCTTCGAATTTTTGAGGAAGTGTCTGGGTATGACTGAATGCCCAGCAGTTGAAATTAAAGAGGAGTGTTGAAATATTAATTTCAACTTGCCATGCAGCAAAATTAAAACGGCGACCATAAAACCATTCCCGAAAACCAACCTCATCGGACCGCTTTTGCTACGGAAGTGTTATTCCCTCAAACTCACCCGATGCAACAAAATTCTGCCACGCATCAATTGTACTTTCAGCAAAACCACTTTTCATCGGGACGTAAAGTTTGGTAGATAAGGCCCGTCCGATATTGTTCCGAACCATCCAATTGCAAGGATGGATGATATCCGTTGATTGCATCCAAAGTTGCGTACAGGCCTGCAGCAAACACATTGCATGAAGCTTTTGGTTGACCGCCAGTAAAATTTAAATGAAATTAAATGTGTTCGTAGAGTATTGGTAAAAGATTTTAATTTTAATGTTTTTTTATTTACGGAGGTATGGGCATAGCATATAGCATTTTAATTATAATGTTTTTAATTATTCACCAAAGTAGCATAGGTAAAAGAATATGTAATGGTTGTTTTATTATGTATTGCATATACATTGTAATGTAAGGGGAAGCAATGCACAGGTAAAAACACACACAACAAAGTGAATGTAAGAGTGGACTTATGTAATGGAATGAAAAATGCATAGCAGTGCGAGGTAAAAATATTTGCAGCGGAGCATATGTAAGGGATTTCTTTTACAGCAGTAAATCCATGTAATTTTTGTTTTTACACAGCAGTGAATGTAAAAGATATTTTTACACAAAGTAGTGTAAAATTTCAAAAGGAGAGAGAGTAATTTCTTTTGAAGTTCTTAGTGAATCCCTAGAGAAAGATGATGAATTTTGTATCAGTTTTTTATTAATGAATACAAAGTGTTTTTATGTGTGAGAAAATATCTGTATTCTCAGATCAGTTATAACTTTTTTGTGCTAAGATCCTGGAAAGAAACAGGGCATTGTTTCTGTGTTCAGTTAATTTGTTTTGGAATTTTACCAGAAAAATTCCCAACCATTACCTGACCACTATATTTTGATAAGTAGTGGTCATCTGCATAGTGGTAACACCCCTGCTAGCAACCAGACGCTCCCATGATCCAGGCATCACAGTTGTCCGACCGCTTACCAGCACTGTCCAGGCCTGTGAATATTTTGTTTGTTTCTTTAACTCTTACCTCTATATTTACATCCTTTTGGAGCACGCGTTGGGAAAAATACTACAAAGCAGAGAGACCTCAATAAGTCTTTGATTTCCACAGCAGAAAATCGAACAGATGCAACGCTTTCTGCTGTTTTTTAAGTAATGTTTTTATGGATATGTAATAGAGGGGGTGATTGTTCAAGGTTCAAGTTACCAGCTTAAATTAGGAAGAATTGGAAGTGAGTTGTTCGACCGTTCAATGAAAATTTGAAAAAAAAAATGCCAAAATTTCTTTGCCAAAACTTTTATGTGTGAGTACCAGCGGACTACATCTCTGTATTCTGTTACTATGTTTCTGGTGCACGTTATGTGTACTGTTTCTAAGCTATCACAGTCTGTTTTCTCCAATGCCAGATGGTTGTTTTGACTTGGATTCTATAACAATTTGGGAGAGCGGATGCCAAATGTGAAACGAAAGGATTAAGTAAAATCATAATGGCATAAAGTCATAATCGCAGATGTTGCCTTACTGTGATGTGACCAAAGAAGAAGATGAATAATTAGTCCATCGCTTGGCCAAATATTATTTCTCATCAAATAGATCCATTACCTGTCCAACGAAAATGGGAGAAACGGTGCATATTAAATCAATTTATGCACCACCTTAGTTACCAAGATCACAGTCATACTTTCAAGTTTTGAGGAAAAAATTGCTGCTCATTAAAATTATTTTTGTTTTTAATTACGCTCTTATACTAATATAGATTTATTTTAAATAAGGATCTAATATGAATATAGAGGGATCTAATTTTTTCACATGTAATTTTTTTATGATTTTTGACATTATTTAAATGTTTTGTATAGTTATTTTTTTTAGTTTTAGATTTTCAAATTCTTTTATTTTAACTGATATAAAAAATTTCCCAGTTTAATGACTGACAAACACCTTTAAACATCATACTACACTGTAAAATGAGCTTCTCAGCTCAATAATAGTGCGATAGTTCTCTAAATCATTTCGGCTTGACTTCACTGGCATTACATTGAACAGCGAAAATTATGCCCATTCTTTACAGAAAGGTATCATGCCTTAAGAAGGAAGAAGTGAGGTTTAGTTCGAGAGGCCAGGGATCAATTCTACAAGCAACAAGAAGCATAAACATTGGTGGACCTCGTGCAACAGATCGAAAGAGAAAGCATGCTTATTCATCTTTGGATTTGGCCCACTGGGAGATGAAAATGCCAAAAAATGAAACAAGTGAAAACCGAGTGATGCATACCGATATCTGGATAGCTTGTGACATTTTCAGGACTGCTATAGTGGATGTTATTTGCGTGTGCAGAGGTGATATTTATATTTTTGTAATTATAGTTTTATTAATGCATGGGAGTAGTGCAGGTTAATTTTTGGATTTAGGTTAATTTTAATTTTTTTGATTTAAGTTATATTAATACATTAAAATGTATATATGCTAACCGTTAGACAATATATATACTATTAAGATGTATATATGCTAACCGTTAGACAATATATATACTAACCTTCAGATTTAAGCAAATACAAAATTTGAAAATTAGCTTATTCTATAGTTCCATAAATATTGAGTGATGTAGGCAGAGTGCAGGGGACGCCCATATGCCGAGTACGGCGTTCTCAGGCAGAAACGAGGCCCGCACTTTAAAAAACAATTTGTGAATAGTTTATGCAGAGTGCAAAGGAAGTTTTCAACCAGCTGCGCAGAGTGCAAAGGAAGTTTATGCATCAGCATAATGGGATTCCTCCGCACAATACACTACTGATAACAAGCGAGACAAGGGGTTTTCTGCCAGCGGAGTGCCGAGGAGCCCATGTGCCAAGGTGGGGCCTGTGTGCGGAATCGTTGTTATTCCATTATTTAAAAAATTAAACTAAATTCAAGCATTAGAGAACCGAGAATAGCATTATTCTAACGAGTTTCCTTAATCATTAAAAGTCTTGTCTGTAACAAAATTCATCGAAGTCTTCAACTATTTCTCTTTAGCTGCACTCTAGCATGGTGAGATCGAAGATCAAAACCTCAGCGAGATCCAGTTTGTTGTTTGGCATACTATATAAGGTAATGTTGTCATGTGGATTGGTTTTTTTTTCTTCTCATAAATTTTAGGTTTGCTGTTAGGCATATCAATACATATCAGGTTTGTTGGTTGGCATATAATGTAAAGTTGATATTTCATGTGAATTAATGTATAGCAATGGCTTATGTATATAATATGGTAGTGGTGTAATTTTATTACCAAACAACGAAAACGAAAATGAAGGCTGTTAGGCCGAAGTAAGGTAAAAGAACGAAGAATGGGTGAATGGAATGAGGTCAACTCGATCCCAATTACATTAATCCTTTACAGTATTGACTATTAAAAATTGTCTAATAATAGATGTAAAGTTGATATTTCATGTGAATTAATATATAGCAATGGTTTGTGTATATAATATGGTAGTGGTATATTTTTATTACCAAACAACGAAAACGAAACTGAAGGCTGTTAGGCCGAAGTAAGTTAAAAAAACGAAGAATGGGTGAATGGAATGAGGTCAACTCCAAATTACATAAATCCTCTACATTATTGGCTATTTAAAATTGTCTTATAAGAGAAGTTGTGCAGAAGTTGTTGGAAGTGTTTTTTTGCAGAGCACTTTCTTCAGTTCAGTCTTACCCTTTCCTTGTTCACATAAAGTACCTACAACTGTGTGGCATCACTCGGCAGAGCAATAGCATAATAGTTTCAGTCATCCTCGTCTTATTCTCTCTTGTCCACATAAAAGATATACAATCGTGTCAGTCATCACTAGGCAAAGCTTTTCCACATAAAGGACATACAACCGTGTTAGCATCACTGGGCGAAGCTCATCCACATAAAGGACATACAATTGTGTTAGTTTTGACATCACTGGGAAAAGCAATAGCTTAATAGTTTTAGTGTCGGTGACAAAGCAATAGCATAATAGTGTAATAGTGTAAGTGTCAGTCTTTCACACTTTGTTCAGACACGTGCCACCCTTTTTTAGTCCTCCACACTTTGTTTAGCCATGTGCCACTTTAAAGGACCTGAAACCTCATTAGTTTTGGCATCACTTGGCAAAGTAGTAGCATAATAGTGTAAGTGTGAGAGTGTTCATTGATGGAATAACCACTCACAAAATTATCATTCACATTTTTTTTTATTTGAAAATGAATTGCCAAAAAAAATAGGAAAAATAAAATCTTCTTCGCCAAAAGAATTATGTCCCATCATAACTCCCTCAACAATACACTTTGACGACGAGGCTAATGCCATAGTCACTACTAATAAAGTGAAAAAACATATCATATAATTATAATCCACATCCACAACACTTAATCCATTAATAATAACTTTGAAAGTAACATTAATCCATAACATAAAATGTTATTTCATTTTAAATTAAAAAAAAAGTTTAAATTTATTTTTCTATAATTTAACTATTGCACTTAACCCTAATACCCTAATAGTGTGTTATCTCTCCCACCTATATTTTTCACATTGAAAATAACATTAATCCATAACATAAAATGTTATTTCATTTTAAATTAAAAAAACTTTTAGATTTATTTTTCTATAATTTACCTATTACAATTAACCCTAATGGTGTATTATCTCTCCCACTTATATTTTTATCTACTGCCTGTTCCTATTTTTCTTTCCATTCGCATTGCCTCCTCCAACCAATCACTTATTCTCACGAACTCCTTCAATCACCTCTCATTATTTCGTATCTTAAACCCTGCATGAAAATTTTCCATATTCACTATATGAGAAAAACCTCCGCATTATTTTATATTCTAAACCGTGCATGAAACTTTCCCATAATCACTATATATTTCTTATATAGGAATTAATTTTCCATAATCACTCTACATTTCTTATATAGAAATCTAACATATATGGCACGCTTCTTTACTCCCCTTGCTCTGTTCTTTGGAACCCATGATGGTCTCCATAGGTGGTTTGGACATAAAGATATGCTTCGTAGTTGTGGTGGTTTGAACATAAAAGTATGCTTCCCAGCAACAAAGTAGGTTTCCCAGTTGTTGTTGAACAAACGCTTGCCCATGATGCTCTGCATGGTCTATGCATCGGAGTACGCTTTTGAGTTGTCTCTACTGGACAAACATAAATTAAGGTGAAGTTTACTATTTTGACTTTTGTTGATAACAAAATTTAAAGCTTACAACATACCTGAATGAGCCATGATGTTATATAATTTGTTTGTTGTTTCCGCTTCTACCATGGAATGGTTTTGCAGATAGTGAAAATGGTCCAATAAGTTGTACTTCAGTTGTTTCATCTCTGCTTGGACTTTCAATATTTTGAGTTCCAGCACATAAGAAAGCAGTTTAACAGCCCTTTTGTTGATTGGTTGTGCTAAATGGTATCGATCTTCCTTTCTCTTATTCATCCCCACCAGAGTAGAAGGTGTTAGTGAAGAGCCTAATTGCAAAGAGAGTTAGGCTGACAACAAAGACATTCTCCTGCCCGGCCATCACTTTTGGAATGGAGGTGAGTTGCAAGTGATTGAGGAAAGAGAGCTTCCCCGACAATGGAGGGGGGAGAGGGAGGAAAGAGTGCCACACTATGCATTTTGTTTAAACAATCGATTATGCCTTTGTTTTTAGATCTGGTCATTTTTGTTACATCGTGTTATAATTCCGGTGGCTTTACGCATAATTTTACAAGCTTTATGAACTAGCACAGCCATATTTATGAAGGTAAATATGGTTGATATATCTAGATAGGGGTATATCAAACATACATATCAACTACATTTTCCAATGTGGTTGATTAAACCCATATTTATGAAAGTAAATATGATTGGTATACCTGGATAGGCGTATATCAAACATATATATTAACTACATTTTACATTTTCCAATGTGGTTGATTAAGCCCATAAACCAATTGATTATTGATAACTATATAAATATTAACAACCATATTATTTATATATATTATTATATGAATATTATATAAACTCATAATAAATTAGTAATAATTAATTAATTAGTTATCATTATATTATTAAAAATAAAATATATAATCATTATTTATTATTATTATAATAATAGTTATAAAATTATAAAATTATAATGACAATTATATTGTTATTATTATTATAAATAATAAATTATAATATAATAATAATAATATGGGATAATATAATATAATAATAATATATTTTTTTAATATTACCATTATAATTATTAATAGTAATAATATAATTAACATTTATAAATATAAATATAATAGCTACAATAATAATAATAATTACTATTATTCATTTTATTATTATTATAATTAGCTAATAATAATCATGATCCAATAATAATTAGAATTGTGATAAGTGAATTATTATGTGTAATTTTTTAAAAACCAACCATTAATGATAATTAATAAATATATAAATAATAACAATGAGTTTTTTCCCGTAGAAAAAAGTAGTAATTTTATTCATATAGATAAAATTACATTTTGTAGATGCCAGAGGCATATGCAGATGGTTGTTCCTAAAATGACAGGCAACAAACAGAGAAATAACACAAAAATAGCAGAGCATTGTTCCTGCAATGACAGGAAGTAACAAAAATAGAATAACAAAAAAATGATAAGTTCCAGCATGCATAAACTTTCCTACCCTTCTTCTTCTCTACCCGTCGCCATCCTCCGGAGTCAGGTGTGGATGTAATAATAGCTAACCGATTTTCCATTGGGTTCAATTGAAGTTCTTTGTCAGATTCTGAGCCCTCTGATCCATGGGTTCATTTGATGTCACTGACTTCCATTTGTAACTCTGGTTGCAGATCTGATATGTGTGGCCCCAAATGAGTGGTTGGGGCATTTACTTCCTGATTTTGATTCTGTCTCATTTGAGTGTTTGGTTCTGTCTAGTTCTCTATAGGCTCCACATTTATGTCTTCTTCTTCCAATGGGTCGGTGTGTTGCTAGCCTTTGGGCTTTTTTTGTTGTTTCTTAGTTCTCCTGGGGTCCTTTCTAGCAAAAGGGCAGTCGTATTGAAGGTGCCCTATTTGCATGCAGCCCCTACGCCGGAACGCTGTGTTCTCATAGTCAAGTTGTTGTATCCATTGAGAATTATTAAAGTTCAGTGTGATGTGGTTAGGTAGCCCTTGACTCAAGTCCACTTCTACACACATTCTTGCGAATGTAAATATTTTCCTTATAGCTCTGTCTTCATCCATTTTGAGGAATTTCCCAAGGGTGTTCCCAATGGCTGTTAATACTTTCTGATGCCAAAAATGTAGAGGGAGCCCATGTAGCCTTACCCGTACTGGCATCTTTGAGACTATCATTGTATTGGCATCGAAATCAGAAAACCAGGGGGTGGTGAAAAGGCCATCACTGCCCCAGAACCAAGGCCCATGATTGATTATACTGTCTTTTTCCTCTTCTGTGTTAAATCTAACTATGAAAAACCCTTTAGGGCATAGGTAAATTTCACAGTTAGATGTCCATGTTGAGAAGATCCATTGGTGCAAGGCATCTGATTTTGGCCAGAAACCATTAAATCTACAAATTACTGCATTTTTAGATAAGTCGTTATGTAAACTTGTTACCTTTGGCATAGATACTTATAGCGTTGGTGATTCTGGCTTCTGTTCAACAATGTAGGGTCCTGGTAATTCTGATGGTGGTGCTGCTGTATTTTTCATTTTGTCCTTCCCTTTTACTGCATCCTGGAAGGTACCTGTATTTATTGAGCTGGTTCTGGTGCTTCCGCCCCGCAGTCGGAGATTTAGAAAGATGGTTGAATCTTTGGCAATGCCATAGTGTTGGAGGGTTTGGTAGTCCTGCAAACTGTGCCCTGAGCATATGAGGTTTTGAAGATGTGCTGGGGTTCCAAGGAGACCCTGGATTTCCTTTTTTAACTCAAGTATGCTCATTCCCTTACTGATTCACATGCAAAAGTGTTTTCCCTCGATCGATTTGATGAAGATCTGAACAAAATCTGTGTTCGTGCGAAGTGGATCAGTCTTGTAAGGCCCTCTCTGAATCGGATCTGCGCACATGCAAGGTAGATCAGGCTTGAGGAGCCCTCGCTTTGCTGGAACTGGCCGACTGTGAGGTATTGGCGCATCGTTCTGTTCTGCCCTTAATTGCACTAAACGCCCAGTGAAGCGCAGC
This sequence comes from Pinus taeda, assembly GCA_000404065.3. Lineage (NCBI taxonomy): Eukaryota > Viridiplantae > Streptophyta > Pinopsida > Pinales > Pinaceae > Pinus > Pinus taeda. The sequence continues at coordinate 33,309 of APFE030294292.1, read as the reverse complement.
ACCATGGCTCTGAAATTCGAAGTGTCAGTTTTCAACAGCGTCGTCGGCGCTTTCCTGGAGGCTCTGGATCGCTTCTTGCCCGCCTTGGTAGTGGCGGCTCTGCCGCCATTCGCAGAGAGACTCCCCACGTTTCCGACTATGGCGGCGGGAGGAAACTGCAGCTCCGTGGTTGTCACAAACGTTGTTTCTGCGAAGTTGAAATCGCTCGACATGGGTGTCGAGACACCTCGTTGTTGAACTTCTTGAGCACCTTTCATGAACCCCTATTTCTCTTCATGGCTTCTCTCATTGTCTGCCGGCTTCTTCCTCTTCCTTTGGTGCAATTGCAGTGAACTATCAAGCACCTGCGAATTCCCTGCACCATGAAATCCAAAGAGACAACCAGCCGGATCTGGACTAGACGAGCCGTTGTTCATCACGAGAGGATTCGATACTGAATCTCTGCGGGTTTTTGACAGGAAATCCATTCGGACCGCTAAATAATAACAATGATATTCATATATATTGATATATTTATGATTATTATATTAATATTATTACAAAAATACAAACTCATAATAATATTATAATATTAAAATATAATAATTCATAATTAGTAATAATTAATTATTATTATGAGGCTTTATTAATTCAACCATGCTTATTTTAGTATTTTTAATATTTATCTTAGAGTTTGTATACATTGGGTTTATAATATTAGTCCTTTTTGTTTATCATTACCAAGGGATTAATACTAAAAACCCAAGGGATTATAAAGCAAAGGGAATAATATTAAACATAAGGGACTAATATTATAAACCCAAGGAATTAGTGAACCCACCGGATAAATATTAAAAACCTAAGGGTTCATGAAACACAAGGGATTGATATTACAAATATAAGAGAATTAATAAAGATGACCATGATTGATATTATAAACCCAAGTTAATAATAAAACCATGGTTGACCATGTTTGGCTATGATTGACAATGGTTTACCATGATTGGATATTATAAAACCTAAGGGAATAATAAACCCAAGGGATTGGTATTATAACCAAAAAGCAATAATAAAATGAAAGGATTAATACTAAAACCCCAAGGGATTATGAACCAAAGGGAATAATATTAAACCCATGGGACTAATATTATAATCCCAAGGAACTAATAAACCCAATGTTTAATATTATAAACCCAAGGAATTAGTGAACCCAACGGATAAATATTAAAAACTTAAGGGATAAAAAAGCGCAAGAGATTGATATTACAAATACAAGAGATTAATAAAGATGAACATGATTGATATTATAAATCCAAGTTGATAATAAACCCATGGATGACCATGTTTGGCTATGATTGACAATGGTTTACCATGATTGATATTATAAACCTAAGGGAATAATAAACCCAAGGGATTGATATTATAAACCCAAATGAATAATAAACCCAAGGGATTAATACTAAAACCCGAGGGATTATGGACCCAAGGGAATAATATTAAATCCAAGGGACTAATATTATAAACACACCATTCGTAAACCCAAATATAACTATTACAAAAACTAAATGGTGAGACAATCCTTGTCATAATGTGACATTCAACCACGGTTGACCATGGTTGACCACGATTGATATTATAACCTAAGGGAAAAATAAACCCAACGGATTGATATTAAAACCCAAATGAATAATAAACCCAAGGGAGTAATACTAAAACCCCAAGGGACTATGAACCCAAGGGAATAATATTAAACCCAAGGGACTAATATTATATATCCAACATTCGTAAACCCAAATGTAAATATTACAAAGACCAAAATAGACATGATTTATTTTCACGGTGAGACATTATTTGTCAAAATGGGATATCCAACGATTGGACTAATATGGTAAACCCAAATATAAATATTACAAACACTAAAATAAACATGATTTATTTTCATGGTGAGACAATCTTTGCCAAAATGTGACATTCAACCATTGGACTAATATTATAAACACAACATTGGTATACCCAAATATAAATACTACAAACACTAATTTTAACATGATTTATTTTGATGGTGAGACAATCCCTGTCACAATGCGACATTCAACCATGGTTGACCATGATTCATAATATAAACCTAAGGGAATAATAAACCCAAGGGATTGATATTACAAATGCAAATGAATAATAAACCCAAGGGATTAATATTAAAACCCCAAGGGATTGTGAATTCAAGGGAATAATATTAAACCCAAGGGACTACTATTATAAACTTAAGGGAATAATAAACCCAAAGGATTGATATTATAAAGCTAAAGAAATAATAAAACTAAGAGATCAATATTAAAACCCAAGGGATTAAGAACCCAAGGAAATAATATTAAACCCATTGGACTAATATTATAAACCCAACATTGTTAAACCCAAATATAAACACTATAAACACTAAAATAAACATGGTTTATTTTGATGGTGAGACAATTGTTGTCATAATCCCTTGTTGATAATATAAACCTAAGGGAATAATAAATTCAAGGGATTGATATTATAAACCCAAATGAATAACAAACCCAAGGAATTAATACTAAAATCCCAAGGGATTGTGAACCCAAGGGAATAATATAAAACCCAGGGGACTAATATTATAAACCTAAGGGAATAATAAATCCAAGGGATTGATATTATAAACCTAAATGAATAATGAAACTAAGGGATAAATATTGAAACCCCAAGGGATTATGAACCCAAGAAAATAATATTAAACCCATTGGACTAATATTATAAACCCAACATTGTTAAACCTAAATATAAACACTACAAATACTAAAATAAACATGGTTTATTTTCATGGTGAGACAGTCGTTTTCACAATGCAACATTCAAACGTGGTTGACCATGGTTTGCTATGATTGACAATAGGTGACCATGATTGATATTCTAAATGCAAAGCAATAATAAAATGAATGGATTAATACCAAAACCCCAAGGAATTATGAACCAAAGGGAATAATATCAAACCCATGTGACTAAAATTATAAACCGATGCAACTAATAAACCCAATGGTTTAATATTATAAACCCAAGGAATTAGTGAACCCAACGGATAAATATTAAAAAACCTAAGGGATCAAGAAGCACAAGGGACTGATATTACAAATACAAGAGATTAATAAAGATGACCATGATTGATATTATAAACCCAAGTTAATAATAAACCCAAAGAATTAGTACTAAAACCCCAAGGGATTATGAACCCAAGGAAATAATATTAAACCAAACACACTAATATTATAAACCCAACATTGGTAAACCCTAATATAAATATTAGAAAGACTAAAATAAACATGGTTTATTTTCATGGTGAGACAATCCTTGTCACAATGTGACATTCAACCATGGTTAACCATGGTTATCTATGATTGACAATGGTTGACCATGATCGATATTATAAATCTAAGGGAATAATAAACCCAAGGGATTGACATTATAAACCTAAAGGAATAATAAAACTAAGGGATCAATACTAAAACCCTAGGGGATTATGAACCCAAGGAAATAATATTAAACCCATGGGACTAATATTATAAACCCAACATTGTTAAACCGAAATATAAACACTACAAACACTAAAATAAACATGGTTTATTTTGATGGTGAGATAATCGTTGTCACAATGCGACATTCAAACATGGTTGACAATGGTTTGCTATGGTTGACAATGGTTGACCATGATTGATATTCCAAATGCAAAGCAATAATAAAATGAAGGGATTAATACTAAGACCCCAAGGGATTATGAATAACAGGGAATAATATTAAACGCATGGGACTAATATTATAAATCCAACATTGGTAAACCTAAATATAAATACTACAAACACAAAAATAAACATAGTTTATTTTGATGGTGAGAAAATCCTTGTTACAATGCGACATTCAAACATGGTTGACCATGTTTTGCTACGATTGATATTATAAACCTAAGGGAATAAAAAAAACAAAGGATTGATGTTATAAACTGAAATGAATAATAAACCCAAGGGATTAATACAAAATTCCCAAGGGATTATGAACTGAAGGGAATAATATTAAGCCCAACAAACCCAAGGGAATAATATAAACCCAAATATAAATATTACAAACACTAAAATAAACATGGTTTTTTTTTATGATGGGACAACCTTTGCCAAAATGCGATATTCAACGATGGGAATAATATTATAAACCAAACATTGGTAAACCCAAATATAAATACTATAAACACTAAAATAAACATGGTTTATTTCGATGGTGAGACAATTCTTGTCGCAATGCAACATTCAACCATGGTTGACCATATTTGGCTATGATTGACAATGGTTTACCATGATTGGTATTATAAACCCAAGGGAATAATAAACCCAAGAGATTGATATTATAAACCCAAATGAATAATAAACCCAAGGGATTAATACTAAAATCCAAGGGATTATGGACCCAAGAGAATAATATTAAACCCAAGGGACTAATATTATAAACCCAACATTCGTAAACCCAAATATAAATATTACAAGACTAAAATAAACATGATTTATTTTCATGGTGAGACAATCTTTGTCAGAATGTGACATTCAACCATGGTTGACCATGATTGACCATGATTGATATTATAAAACTAAGGGAATAATAAACCCAAGCGATTGATATTAAAACCCCAAGGGATTATGAACCCAAGGGAATAATATTAAGCCCAATAAATCCAAAGGAATAATATAAACCCAACATTTGTAAACCCAAATATAAATATTACAAACACTAAAATGAACATGGTTTATTTTCATGGTCGGACAATCTTTAACAAAATGCGACACTCAACCATGGGAATAATATTATTAAACCCAACTTATTTACATTAATATTAAAACCCCAAGGGGTTAATACTAAAATCCCAAGGGATTATGAACCCAAAGGAATAATATTAAGCCCAAGAGACTAATATTATAAACCCAATATTGATAAACCCAAATATATATATATTACAAACACAAAAATAAACATGGTTTATTTTGATCGTGAGACAATCCTTGTCACAATGCAACATTCAAACATGGTTGACCATGGCTGGCTATGATTGACAATGGATGACCATGATTGATATTATAAACCTAAGGGAATAGTAAACCCAAGGGATTAATACTAAAACCCCAAGGGACTATGAACCCAAGGGAATAATATTAAACCCAAGGGACCTAAATTATAAACCCAACGTATATAAACCCTAAGACAAATATTATGAACATTGAAATAAACATGATCAACCATCATTGATGTTCATATTGAGACAATCATTATCACAATTCCATGTTGGACCATGGTCGACATCACAATAAACCATGTTTGACTCAGGAATAATAAACCCAAGCGATTGATATTATAAACCCAAGCGATTGATATAAATCCAAAGGAACAATAAACCCAAGGGATTATTATTTACTTTCATGGTGAGACAATCCTTGTCACAATGTGACATTCAAGCATGGTTGGCTATGATTCACAATGGTCTACCATGATCCATATTATAAACCTAAGGGAATAATAAACTCAAGGGATTAATATGAGAAACCCAAAGGAATAATAAAACGAAGGGATTAATACTAAGACTCCAAGGGATTATGAACCCAAGGGAACGATATTAAATCCAAGAGACTGATATTATAAACCCAACGTATATAAACCCTAAGAAAAATATTATAAACATTAAAATAAACATGATCGACCATCATTGATTTACATATTGGGACAATCTTTGTCAATGTGATGTTGCCCCATGATTGAACATGTTTGATTTTCATATTGAGAAAATATTTGTCGCAATGTGATGTTGGACCATGGATGACCATGGTTGATTTTCATATTGAGACAATCTTTGTCCCAATGTGATGTTGTAGCATGTTTGACCATGGATGACCATGGTTTTCATAATGTGACATTGGACCAAGAGATCATCTTCGTCACAATGTGACCATGATTATTAACCATGGTTGACCATGATTAAGAATGGTTGATTTTCACATTGAGACATCTTTGTGACAATGGGATGTTGGACTATGGTTGATTTTAATATTGACCATGGTTGACCACAATTGACCATGATTGATTTTCATTTGAGACAATATTTGTCACAATGCAGCATTTGACCATGGTAGACCATGATTGAAGATGGTTGACACGACTGATTTTCATATTGAAAAAATAATTCTTATAATGTGATGTTGGACCATGTTTGACCATGGATGACCATGCTTGACGATGATTGACCATGGTTGATTATCATATTGAGACAATATTTATTACAATGTGACGTTGGACAAAGAGACAATATTCGTCACAATGTGAACATGATTATTGACCATGGTTGACCATAGTTGACAATGATTGACCATGGTTGATTTTCACATTGAGACAATCTTCGTCAAAATGCGACGTTGAAACATGGTTGACCATGGTTGACAATGCTTGACCATGGTTGATTTTCATGTTGAGAAAGTTCTTTCACAATGTGATGTTGGACCATGGTTGACCATGATTGACGATGGTTGATTTTCATATTGACCATGGTTGACCATGATTGACCATGGTTGAGCGTAATCGACCATGATCGATTTTTATATACAATCTATGTGACAATGTGACATTTGAATAAATATTATAAACCCTAAAATAAACATGTTTGTGCATCATTGACCATGGTTGATTTTCACATTTCCATAATCTTTTTCACAATGCGACATTGGACCATGGTTGGCCATCATTTATTTTCATATTGAGACAATATTTGTCACAATGCAATGTAGGACCATGGTTGACCATGAATGACCATGGTTTTCATAATGTGACATTGGAGCAAAAGACAATGTTCATGACAATGTCACCATGATTATTGACCATGGTTGACCATGATAATATGATTTAATGCTATTAATATTAATAATTAACGTTAAAAGTAATATTTATAAATATTAATAATATTAAAATTAATATTAATAATATTATAAATAAATGAGAGTACCTTTTGGATTAATCACATTATTAGGATTTCGTCGACATTTTGAACCAACTAATGTGGTTTATCCATATTAGATGTGGTTCATCCACATTAGTTGGTTCAAAATGTCAACCAAATCCTAATAATGTGATTAATCCGAAAGACACTCTCATTTACAATATGGATCACAAAAGCCTAATATCTAACATTTATAAATAATATATATGTAAAAATTATACATAATAAGTATTCTTATAGAATATTTATGTTATTTAATGTTTAGTAGGAGATAATGAAAGTTGAAATGGTAATATAATATTAATTAATTAGATTAATAAATATCAATAATACTTAATAAATTAAAAATAATAAAATGATAGATTGTTAAATTAAAAATTAATATATTTCAATATTAAATGTTGATGATATTATTTATAATAATAATGTTAATGTCATTAATAATTTTAATATTGTTAATTAAATGTTATGAATATTAATATTGGAGATCTATAATTGAATGCATAATTTATTCTTCTAATTATATTCATCATCTATTTCAAATTATTCTTTTAATCTATTTCATATTTTTGATTTTATGTTTTAGAATTGTATTTCAA
>APFE030294292.1:7242-17537 GCA_000404065.3 Pinus taeda | reverse complement strand
GAAAGGTATCAATAACAAAATAAAGATTCTCTGTAGAACAACTACTTCCAAAAACTCTATCATTGTCGTCCAGAGCTATCTAAAGAAAACAATGACTTCCTCCCTGCCAAGGAAATCACAACTTTCAAAGGAACAATCCAAGAATACACTTCATCTTGAAGAATGAGAGGTCTCATCATGAGCCGGCTTATCATAATCACAGATATTATAACTTGTTGACTTTGCCAAATATTGCATACCACAACAGGGCAATGACTCAAGATTGTTACAATCAAGAGGCAAGGGGTCTCATCACGAGCTAGCTTGTTCAGCAAAGTTATAAATCGAGTGAATGACTGTGTCATAAATTGGCTATCAAACCAAGATATTGTTCTTTAAGAATAAAAAAGAAAATCAAAACAATAAGTGTGGATGTGGATTCTTCTTTGAGAGTTGTAGGTTTCTTTGAGTAGGATACAAGATCATTGCTGGGTAACAGGTAACCTTGTCGAGGCTATAAACGCTTGTTGGCAGCAGAGGCTCTACCTACGACAAATGAGCATATTTAAAACTGGTTTATAGAGAAGACTCTGTTTTATCTTTACAGACCAAGTAATGACTGATGTAAACACAAGGACTAACTTGAGGCAGCAAATAATCAAAGTTGAAAATAGCTGAAACAAAATGTCATTGACAGGCTAGAGCATAATGTACTTTATCTTTCCATAATAAAGTTTAATTTTCTGAAAAATTTTCTGTTTTGGAAGCTGAAAAAATCCAATAGAAATACAGAGATAACTGGTCCTTCCGAGTGAATCGCCAATTGTTGTGGCTACCAACAACCCCCCTCCTTATGAAGTGTTATTGCTAATACTAAATAAGTGGGGACCCTCAGTAAAAATCTAAAAAATCAGTTAGTGTTATATTTTCTTTTTAGATAAAACTTACAACATCATGGACTTAGGAAAATACCTTGAAAAATCTAAAAAATCTAAGTTTCATAATGAAGAAAATAAAATTCACTCCTTAAGAGATATCGCATCGCGCCAAGAATGATAGGGTACCTTCTAAAGAGTTAAAATGATGAAAAATGAGAGATTGTGACGCGAAACTTCATCACATCGCATATGTTAAAGAAACACTCACATTAAAAAAATCTAAAATCGCCGATATGCAATATCGCATATCGCGCATCGCAAAAATCACATGAATCACACATAAGGATTATAACGATTACGCGATACTGCGATATTGTGATACTGCGATACTGCAATACCGCGATACTACAAAGTTGCGATGTTGCGATATTGCGATACAGTAATACCGTGATACTGCAAAGTTGCGATGTTACGATATTGCAATACTGCGATACTGCAATACCATGATACTGCAAAGTTGCGATGTTGAGATATTGCGATACTGTGACCTTACGATAAAAAACAACATGATGAAATTGCGATTTGTGATACAGCGATCTGCGATATCGCAAAGCAAAATCACAGGACTTCTCCATTGCAGTTGGTTCTGGCTCATTATTTGAGAAAACTTTTCAGCCAAAAGTTGGTCATGTATTTTAATGCGAATTAATGAGTTATTGCCAGTTGTTAATGAAGTATGGTGTTGTGTTTTTCGAAGAAATAGCTCACGTAAGGTGGCATGTTTTTCATATCTTTGGCATTTAAAGTTTTCTTGCCATTAGTCTTTTTATCATTACTTCCACCTCAATGTAAACTGCAGGAAAGAAGGACGAAGCATTATACAAGGCTATGTGCAGAAAACTATGAGGAGGAAAGGTAGCACTCCAATGTCCATTTCGGAAGGTACACCTAATCCACTTAAGGAAGAAAAAGAGCCGCAGAACTCTTCTGAGGCATCTATCACAGATTTCTCATATACAGCCATGGTTGAATGGGTACTGAACGATGCTGATACCAGAAACAGACAGTTTAATTCTCAGGGTCAAGAGCTCACAGAATCACTACTTTTACAAATTTTGAGCTTTATACCCGATGATAGAAAAAGGCGCAAGAGGCAAAAAAACGTATTAGGGAAGCCCGGATCAAGAAATAGAGGCAGTTTCCGATGCGCGATTAGCGCTTAGCGCTAATCACGCATCACTAAGAAAACTTGCTCGAAAAGGAAGGCTCCTAGTTACTCAGTCACCTGCACGCCCCGAAAATCGCAAGAAAGCAGCGATAGAAACAAACTGGAAACAGAAGACTAAAGGAAAAGCAAAAGCAGTCCAAGGGTTAACCAAGTTGAAATGGGATTTTTACCAGGTATACATGGTAATGACACATAGTCATTGGATGATTCTCACGTATATCATCAATTTTACTGAGAAGATAATGCCAGCTCTTGTCAATTCTATTTGCTTAACTCAACCAAAGATGGAAGACAATCAACCGACTCCACTAAGGAAAATACTGAATGTTTGCGACATTAAGGAGTAGATTTAGAAATAGTTAGATAATAGATTTAATTTTAGAAATAGTTTTGCTTAGAAAGAGGACGGTCATTTAAACCGAATCCTCAATTTCTGTAAATAAGTTATTTAGTCAGTAGTATTTAAACCCTTCTCATGCATTTAGAGAAGGGTCCAGAAATTTATCAAAAACTTGTCCTCAGAACATGCACTTTTGCACCCTCAGAGGAGGTTTTGGTGAATGAATGGAACATGGTTTATTTGATATTTGCATTTGATATCTGTTACTGATGTTGCACTTCTGTACTCTTAGTGGATGTTAAATCAAGGAGAGATAAATCAATTGTCGCTTGAAGCTCATGAGTAGGACTAGTTATAAATGGTACTTTTATCTCTTAACCATTTTCGCTTATGCGTTAAAGTGATATTCAGTTTTCAGTTGTTTATATATTACAACATGGGTGTCTGAGTTATCATTTGGCACTTTTGTACGGTGATAACTATTTGTTCATGTTTAGTGTATGAATAGCTCATTTATGTGATAATTTTTCACAACTATTTCGTCTAACTTCTTATACGAAGTAGTTCATCTTTATCGAATTCTTTTCTTATGGTAGCTGAATGATCTTTATTACCAGTTATTGTTTGAAATCTTTTTAGATCGCATATAAGAAAGATCACACCCCGGGTTAGCATAAATTTCGATGTTTTTCTGTTTATTAGAATACAATAGCATAACATTAAATTAGATAGAAGTATTCCATTTAGAACAGAAACACCCATCTTTCTCACACACACACACTGAATTGGGAAACTGGTCCCATATCCCCAGTTGGACCCACTATACCAAACGGATAAGGAGCTTCCAACCAAGGTCCGGACCGGGCGGGTATCCCCCTTGTTGTTGACCCGATTTTTGGGGTCCTCAACATATTTGGCGCTAGAAGGAGGGCCTGAAACATGCTGTCTCTTGGAATTTGTTTTCAATTTTAACATTTGAATTAGGATGTCCTCTCTTAAACTTCCAATTTGGAGTTGCATCCATGTTCGTGCATCTTCCAACACTCCACCCGAAGTGGTAAGGCTATTGTCTCAGGTAAAATTCGATTGTAAGAGAAATTCTTCTACTTTTAATCATGCCTTTCAATTTATTCAAGGAGTTTCAAATTTTAATTTTCAAGGAATTGACGAAGGCATTTTATGCAAAATTTTTACTCTCACATTTGTAGCAAAAGCTAGAAAATGGTGTAGAACCCTTCCGATTGCCTCAATTCATAGCTGGGATCAATTTGTCACGATTTTCGTTTGCGAATTCGACTCCTATGATTATGATCAGGTATATCATGAAATTGAATATCTATGAAAAGAAGATGAGTCTGTTAGAGATTTTAATATTCGATTTCATCTAAATTGTTTGAAATTTAATATTGAGAATGATCCCATAAGTGAAGAATCATTAGATTGTGTTGATCATAATTATTCGCTGCCTCCTATTCCCGACTCATATGAAATTAGTCCAAGCTTTGTTCAATTCCCCTTCGACATAAATGAGAAATCCAATTTGGATGTGCAAATAAATCATGACGAAGAAGTTTCACAAAGCTTAGAAGATATTTCAGATCGAATACTAGAAGACAAAAGCGGCAATTTTGGAAGAAAGGTCACCTTGGAATCTGAAAGCAACTTTGAGGCAAATTCAGAAAATATGATCGCAACTCAACAAATGCCAAGGTCAGAAAAGCAAAGTAATTTTCTTTCAAAAAACACAAGCATATCAAGGTATGATTTAAAACCTGAAATCTATGATGAACATAATGCACGAGAGTTTTCAAAAAAAATATTTCTTGCATTACTTCAGAATCACATTTTTCTCTTTATCCTGATATTTTTAATGATGATATTTTTTCCCCTCTCAATATTAATGATATTTCAGAAAGTACAGAGGTTGGTATTAATGAATCACCATTAAGTAGTTTTCAAGATAAAGAAACAATTGGAAAACATTCTTTTGCCATTAACAGACATGAAATCCTTATTCCTCGTGATTTGAATATACTGGATGAAACTAAAGAGAAACCTAGGGAATCTTGTGAAGTCATTTATGATGATTACTCTGACATTGAACATGTTGATTTATCTCGAGAGAATCAACAGGAACTTCAAATAATATCTGAGAATGAGAGGTATTTTAAATCAGAAACTATTTCAACCAATCCTCATACTAAAGCAGCAAATCACCCACATGATTTCATTACCCAAGAAAATATTCCAATCTATGATTCATATCATGACCAAGCTTTCATGCCTGTCCATAATCATGGTCCCCTTTCTAAATCACAAGATGGGAGTTGAGATCACTCAAACCCTATAATAATAGTCAATCCTTTTGAAAGAGAAATCATTACAAAACAATCCCAACTGTGTTGTAACTCTAGTTGTACAAATAATGATTTTATTTTATTTTTTCCTTCTTACCTATTTTGTACAAAAAAAAAATTGTTTTCAGATTTTAATTCCCAGACTTTTGATCCATTACGTTGGCATACCGAAAACCATACTATCAGACTTTCAACAGATGTATGGCCCTGTTGGAAAACTGAATTTTTTCAAGAGCATGAGAAGCTATTTTTATTTCATCCTCTATCAATGATTGATCAAAAGCTTCCATCCTATCAAAAACAATATCAACAAAAGGATGTATTAATGAATGATTTTTCATTTCATTTGAGAGATTTCCCTTCATCCTTCATTGATTTACTTAAAGAAATATGTTTGGAAGCATTTCTTTTACGAGGAATTGTCAAAAGTTTAACTTTTGCACATACCACTAATAATAACTTCCAGGCCTTTGAATCCAAAAATTCATATCTTCAATTTGGCCTGTCATCTCTTCCATTGAGCATTTATCAGTCCTTAATAGAAATCCATCCATATTTCTATGATCCAATAGGTATTCAATTGGAAAGAAAATCCCATAAGAGGGAAATTCTAAATATAATTCTAACAATAGTTGTACATTCTTGTTCCACATTTAATGTTCTAAGATCAGTAAGAATTTCATTTCTAATACTAATATTTGAACTGTATATATATGCAGGAATGAAAATGAGAGAATGGTTACACTGGAAATATGATTACACCTAGTCAATTTCATGTATATTGTTAGAATAGGAGTAGAATTAGTTTAGTTAGTCTGTAGTTCAAAAAATAAATGAAGTGATTAGCCCTTTTCATATTTTATAAATATCCAAGGACAAAATTACTTCTCATTATAAAATTTGTGATCGTCCTCAAAAACAATTCTCACGTAATAAAACCAGTTGTGAATGGTTACATGAGGCATTTATGAAAAAGACACCAACTCTCTTTTTAGATTTTGATTTTTCACTTGTATAAATAGCAAATCTTTTAGAAAATTGATCTTTATTATTGAAAGATATAGTTAAAGACTCTAACTTAGATATGATACTAGTTTCAACTTCATAAAAGTTTGATGAAAATAACCTTTAGTGAAGAAATTGTTTTATATCAGTGAAATGAAAGGTATCAATAACAAAACAAAGATTCTTTGTAGAACAACGACTTTCAAAAACTTTATCATTGTCATCCAGAGCTATCTAAAGAAAACAATGAATTCCTCCCTGCTAAGGAAATCACAACTTTCGGAGGAACAATCCAAGGTACACTTCATCTTGAAGAATGAGAGGTCTCATCACGAGCCGGCTTATCATAATCACAGATATTATAGCTTGCTGACTTTGCCAAATACTGCATACCACAATAGGGCAATGACTCAAGATTATTACAATCAAGAGGCAAGGGGTCTCATCACGAGCCAGCTTGTTCAACAAAGTTATAAATCGAGTGAATGACTGTGTCATAAATTGGCTATCAAACCAAGACATTGTTCTTTAAGAATAAAAAGAAAATCAAAGCAATAAGTGTAGATGCAGATTCTTCTTTAAGAGTTGTAGGTTTCTTTAAGTAGGATACAAGATCATTGCTGGGTAAAAGGTAACCCTGTCGAGGATATGAACGCCTGCTGGTAGCAGAGGCTCTACCTACGACAAATGAGTATATTTTAAAACTGGTTTACAGAGAAGACTTTGTTTTATCTTTACATACCAAGTAATGATTGATGTAAACACAAGGACTAACTTGAGCAGCAAATAATCAAAGTTGAAAATAGCTGAAACAAAATGTCATTGACAGGTTAGAGCATAATGTACTTTATCTTTCCATAATAAAGTTTAACTTTCTGAGAAATTTTCTGTTTTGGAAGTTTAGAAAATTCAACTCAAACACAGAGATAACTGGTTCTTCCGAGTGAATTGCCAATTGTTGTGGCCACCAACAACCCCCCTCCTTATTTAGTATTATCAATAATACTAAATAAGGGGGGACCCTTAGTTATTAAATCCAAAGAAGTTAAAGTAGCATTTACATTTATTTTTCACAAATAAAGTTACCATCATAAGCTTAGGAAGCCCCCTTGGAAACTTTTAGAATCTAAGTTTATGATAAGGTAAAAATTATCTTATCAAGGGAAATCACATCGCAAGAAAATAGTGGGATGCCACCTCACAAACACAATCCCAATATTCATGAGATAACGATAATGACCAAATATCAGATCGCATTCAGCATAACTTACTTAAAACACTTAAAAAAATCTGCCGATATGCGATGGCACCGATCGCAAGATCGCATCTCGCAAGGAACAGGTTAACAAAAAATTTGTCATACATAATATTCCTGCGATCTGTGATATTGCGATTTTGCGATATTGCGATATTGCGATATTGCGATTTTGCGATTTTGCAATTTTGCGATCTGCGATGTTGCAGTAGCAAATCGAAAAATCGAAAAATCGCAATATCTGCCGATGTGCGTGCTCTTCAAAGAACATTTCACGTAAGGTGGTATATTTGGTATGTCTGCAGCATTTAAAACTTTCCCATCACCCTTCCTTGTCATTCAATTTCACCTCACTTGTGAATTGCAGGCACGGAGAGCAGAGGACTATACAAAACAATACGCAGGCTGAAATGGGAAAGAAAAGCAAAGCCCCGAGCTCCGAAGAAGAGAAATTGGCGCCTTTGTATGTAGACACGACTTGCAACAGAGACGCGGGAATAGCTACGTGGGAAGGCATGTATAACATGCTCGAAGAGTAGAATCCTAGAGTAATGGAGGTTACATCTATCACAGGCTCACAAATCTCTTTTGAAGCATCCCTTGTAGAGCTAGCTTGCTCATTCTTACATCGGATAGGAGCATGGTCAAGGACTTATTGATTCATTCGTTGCACATGATTTAAAAAATTCTCATGGGAGTGGCTTCCATTATTGGATGCTGCCACAAATGCCACCATTGTAGATTGGGCCAGAATCTTGTCTAATAACCTGGCCACAGCCATTGGCAGTTACTGGTCCAAAAGAGCTACGAATCAGAGGATCTATCCTCCTTTTTACCTTTCTACATACATAATGGATGCAATATGTTATGTTTCTAAGTTTCTTGTTATGGGTTGGAAGTGGACGACACAAGACCCTCTACCCATTCATGTCTATCACAAAGAGTTATGGGACTCTCAGCTCGTTCCATACTTCTACCAAAATTTTCATGGAGTTATGTTGCCCTTGTATAGAATTTTGTATGATAAATACCCTCCGAGATGCCCGCTTGAAGCAGAAGTAGACATCCTCACTTTCGCAAGATGGTTCAGGGAAGAAATGTTTACTTATGTCAGGGTTTTTGGAAGTTCTGTACCCCCTCATGTCCTGCCTTTATATATCCCTAATAAACTCTTAGCCTGAGAGATTGCCTACCAAACCTGTTGGGAAGGAGGCCTAACTAAAGAATTAAAAGATAAAAAGAAGGCTATATGGCCACAATTTCCTATAACATGTGGGGCCTTCTCACTATTCGATGTAGGTCATGCCTTTTCAGAAGTAAAGAATATCACGTGCTTACAGCTATTCAAATTCACAGCAAGGCCATTTGACCCTTATGAGGTCGCCCACAATTTTACAACAACAGTCAAGATAAAGGTATTCTCTGGAGAAAAAGATTTATTTGATGATTTATTTTAGTAGAAAAACACATTGGAAGAAATTATGCACACAGTCCAACTGCAGCTACCCCCAGAAGAATTTCAAAGGTTCAAAACATACAGGGAAAGAAGGCTAGCCAGTATTCCTTTAGAAAAGCTATGCCTAAAACCCTAAAGAGAACCAACTCCAAGTGTTAGCCTCAGTGGAAGCTCAAGTACCAACGGATCTATGTCTAAATCTGATAAAGAAGTGTCTGAACACTCTATAAGATCCGTAAATGAACTAGATAAGAATGAAGGGTCAGTGAATGATACTACCCAGTCAAAAGAACTTCTACATCAATAGGTTATTACCTCCCCGCAAAGAAATCCTCCCCCTCTCGTCATCCAAGCATCACCAGTCACAACTGAATTAGACAAAGAATGGGAAACCTTTAATGACTTGATCAATATTGAAGGACAAACCATGATAACAAATGTCAATGATGTACAGATAATAAAAGAAGTAGTCACAGGAACAGTTAGCGAAGCCTCGGATGTGGAGCATATTCCTATTTCTCCATCCTCTAAGCTTGTACTAAAAGTAGAAGAAATCCCTCCCCTAGATGTATTTTATAGCCCACAACATAAAGCAATAGTAAAAAAATAGAGAAAGAAAAGGAAATTGGAAAGCACGCTCTCTCAAAACACAGAACAATTGGACGCCTTGTGGAAAGATCCCACAAGAAATCCCACTGAAAATCTCACCAAACTATCTCAAATCGTAGGGGCATACGCCTCCGCTACTATCGACAAAGCATATGAGGTACAACAACTGCTAAAAGAAAGGGAAGAGCAAATACAAGTACTACAACAACAATTGCAACAAGCCCATGCCAATAATGAAGCACAGAAACAGCTTGAAAAGTTGCAACAGGACTTCCAGCAGATGCAGATAAGCTATCAAAAAAGTTTGGATGAGAAAGGAAAAAAATTACAGGATATGAGAGAGATGCATAAGGATGACCCTAAGCTCAAAGAATTCATCACAGAGTCCATTTACCTGAACGAGCAATTACTACAACAGCAAGAAGCATTGGGCCAAAAGATATCACAGTGGAGTCATTATTGTGAAATCAGTGATAAAACCACTAATCAAGTGGTAGACTTGCAAAGTGACTATGATCTGATTGATAAACAAGTGACTGAATATTTGGCATGGCAAGAGACGGATGAGGGTAAAAGAGAAAGTGCACCAAGAATTAATGAAAATCACAAGGAAATGCTCTTTAACAAATGGGACGAGCACATCAGAGGGGCATAACAGGCAGCAGAAGGAGCAGCCATGGTGGCCAACAGACTTATTGATTATGTAAATGAAAATTTACACAGGGAAAATTTGATCGCAGAGACCACTCCAAGGTACTTACCAAATGCTCAACAGCTAGAAGCAGATTGGAAACAGAGAGCTCAAGAAAAGGCCAGAGTAATCCAAAGGCTAAGCAAGTTAAACTGAGATTGTTACTGGACATACTTGGTGAAGCCACATAGCCAATGGATGACTGTTAAGTGCATTATATGCAACCAAAAAAATGGCGCCAGCACTCATAGATTCTGTTTTCTCAACCTAGTTAAAAGCGGAAGTCAACCACCCAACTTTCCTTAAACAGATGTTGCATACATGTGATTTCAGAGATCAAATACATAAATAGTTTAATTTTAGTTTTAATTTCGTTTTATTTTCCTGAAAAGAGGACGGTCATTTAAACCGCATCCTTTATTTTTGTAATAATTTATTTTTAGAATTAGTCAGTAGTATTTAAACCCTTCTCATGCATTTAGAGAAGGGTCCAGAAA